>CATNEM010000263.1:647500-667500 GCA_950096795.1 Macrostomum cliftonense | reverse complement strand
CCCATTATCTAAACTCTGTTGCTCTGGATAATCACGAACAATCTACGACTACTTAAGAGTGTTTCCGTTCTTAAAATCGCCCAACCTTAAACTTCTCTTCTTAAGGGAGCCTACAACCTGCTGAGGAATGTTAGCCTACTTGAGCGCAACCTGCTGTCAATTCAGCTCATCCGACCCAGCTTTGATCTGCACAAAGTGGCCGAAAAGGAGGTTCTGTCCTTGACCTCGTTTCTCAGCCAGGTTGGCGGACTATTCTCAATCTTCATCGGCCTAACAATGATCTCAGTGGTTGAACTCATCGACTTCTGCATCCACTGCTACGATGTTTGCGCTAATCGGCGAAGGCAGAAAACTGAGGCGGAGTCGGCGGCTGCGGCAGCCGCGGCTGCCACTGAAGGAGCTGGCGCAGGCCTGGACGAGAGCCTGCTGGATGAGATTCCCGCAGCTGCGGGCGGGGACCATCTGAATCGTTATTGCGTCTGGAAGAAGAGCGATGGAGTTGGCTCTGTGTGATTGTTTCGCTTTTTTGCTGTTAAGCCCATGCTTCTGCCGCTGAAATTCTTAAAAAACAGTTTGATGATTAGGGATGGAACAAAAAGCTGATTACAGGATAGAGAAGGAGCGGAGAGGCTGATTACAAGATAGAGAAGGAGCGGAGAGGCTGATTACAGGATAGAGAAGGAGCGGAGAGGCTGATTACAGGATAGAGAAGGAGCGGAGAGGCTGATTACAGGATAGAGAAGGAGCGGAGAGGCTGATTACAGGATAGAGAAGGAGCGGAGAGGCTGATTACAGGATAGAGAAGGAGCGGAGAGGCTGATTACAGGATAGAGAAGGAGCGGAGAGGCTGATTACAGGATAGAGAAGGAGCGGAGAGGCTGATTACAGGATAGAAAAGAAGCGGAAAGGCTGATTACAGGATAGAAAAGAAGCGGAAAGTCTGATTACAGGATAAAGCGATGCCGTCAAACTGTGAGATTATTTTGGCTGCCAAATATTTAAATTGAAACAATAAGCACTATTGTACTTTCTACTCGTATGTTACGCAAACATTATTTTTTAGCAAATTATTAGCAAACTGTTAACGTTAATTCTTAACAAGATCAGAAAATGTGGGCCACTATTTTGCTCACTCCGGTAACTCCTTAAGTTAAGTGCATTGTTAACAAAATGTATGCTTAATTAGGACATATTTTGAATAACCTTCATCAATGTTAATTTTTCCTTTTAACGTGATAGTAAAACTTGTATGTGTATTATTTTTTATCAATAGTAATTGCTAAACGTTTGTACTAATGCCTCACTGCTCTGCCAGGGGCTGAAAAAAGCAAACATTAATTTTAACACATTTTGGTGACCAGCTGCAAGACAAGGACTTCTAAAGTACTTTCTACCAGTGGTCCTGGTCGCAACACACGTGGCTTAAATTAAGAAATTTCATAATTTTTTGAATCAAGTAAAAATTTTATATTATTCTATTACGTGAGATCTATAAATACAATACTATGATAGCTCTCGACAGAAGACAGTGTTGCATACTTTTACCTCGTAAGTTTCACAGTTTATTTATGCCGTTTTGTATTTTTGCAGAGTCTTAAAATTGAGAGTGACTTCTGTTTCAGCCAGAGTTGACTTAATAAAGGAAAGTGGAGATAGCGGTGACCCACTGAAGAATCACAGGGGGAGATAGCGGTGACCCACTGAAGAATCACAGGGGGAGATAGCGGTGACCCACTGAAGAATCACAGGGGGAGATAGCGGTGACCCACTGAAGAATCACAGGGGGAGATAGCGGTGACCCGCTGAAGAATCGAAGGGGGAGATAGCGGTGACCCACTGAAGAATCACAGGGGGAGATAGCGGTGACCCACTGAAGAATCACAGGGGGAGATGGCGGCGATC
The DNA here is from genome assembly GCA_950096795.1 of Macrostomum cliftonense. NCBI lineage: Eukaryota > Metazoa > Platyhelminthes > Macrostomidae > Macrostomum > Macrostomum cliftonense. The sequence goes on along the minus strand of CATNEM010000263.1, from coordinate 665,598 downwards.
TACTGAAGAATTACATGGGGAGATAGCGGTGACCCACTGAACAATCACAGTGAGAGATAGCGGTGGCCCATCGAAGAATCACACGGGGAGATAGCGGTGACCCACTAAAGGAATCTAAGAGGGAGATAGCGGTGGCCCGCCAGCCAAAAAGCTCGAACCGGAAATCCTGCCCCAATTGGGATGCCACCAAAGCCGTGGCCAAATTGATACTTACAATGACTGTTATCAATTTTGTCAGCCAGGCGAGCCCTACAGTATGATGATGGTTTGCTTACATTTCGGTAAGCGAGCTGCATTTCCAGTTGGCAGGCGGAGGCAGACTGCGTAAACAAGTTCATTGTGGGGCTGGTCGGAATTTATTCACTTTACAGTCACAGTTTGCGCTGGTAAGTATTGTCATGATTTTTGCTAGGTTGTATTCGCTATATGTAAAACCGAAATAACCCTAGTATTAGCTGCTATGCTAGTGATTGCCTGGGGCAGCGCTTTTTTCCTGATCTGATTGCGTTGCGTCTGTGTAGACACTATTGATGCACGAGCCAATAGCCAGATAAATTGATATCGATAGTTAATTGATTGCCACCTTAATTAGGGTAGAGATCCGTGTCAAAATGGGATACGTATTGGGAAAAATATAGTGTCTTAATTGGTACCAGTAGGACTGTAGGAGTGTGTGAGCCTGCTAGTAGGAGTGACTGGCCTGCTAGTAATTGTGTACTTAAACGACAAGTACTAGCATTTTTCCCACACTAAATCCACAGTGCAATTCAAAAATCGCACCTGGCACTAGTGACAAGTATCTCTAATAAACCGTGCCACTAAGAGCTGTGTATGGAACAACTAAAATATGCTGCGAATGTCACAGCAATTTTTTCCTGTCTTTCTATTTCTCGCTGAGAGCTTCCACTGCTGTAGGTCAAGTGTTGTGTACATACGCCTGTCTCCACTTTGGGATCTCTTCCCAGGAGAAATCTCCGAAATAGGACGGCAAGTTCGCATCCATCTTCAATACAGCACAGAAAAGATAGACACAGACAGCCAATTGATAGATTTGTGAATCTAAAAAGCACTTAAAAATTGCTAACAGACAGCTTAAGTTTTACAAGTGCCAACGCGTGTTAAACAGAAGCGAGACGGTAAGTGTTAAAATTAGCCATGTAGCAATCCGCCACTTGGTTTGTCTCCATTTCTGAATCCTTGAAATCTTTGCATCTTGCGCCAGAATCTGAAAGTTCAACAGAGGCAGAAAATACAAGTTACAGAGAATAAACTCTTCACACCTGATTACTCAGTGGGCCACTCTTCACACCTGATTAATCAGTGGGCCACTCTTCACACCTGATTAATCAGTGGGCCATTCTTCACACCTGATTATTCAGTGGGCCACTCTTCACACCTGATTACTGAGTTGTTCATTCTTCAAACCTGATTACTCAGTGGGCCAGTCTTCACACCTGATTACTGAGTGGTAAGTCATTCTTTCACCCGATTACTTAAAATAGTGTGCCATTATTCATACTATAACTGATATTATTATATCAGTTACTCAGTGGGCCACTCTTCACACCTGATTACTCAGTGGGCCACTCTTCACACCTGATTACTCAGTGGGCCATCCTTCACACCTGATTACTCAGTGGGCCATTCTTCACACCTGATTACTCAGTGGGCCATTCTTCACACCCGATAAATAAGTGGTCCATCCTTCACACCTGATTACTCAGTGGGCCATTCTTCACACCTGATTACTCAGTGGGCCATTCTTCACACCCGATAAATAAGTGGGCCAGTCTTCACACCTGATTACTGAGTGGGCCAGTCTTCACACCTGATTACTGAGTGGCAAGTCATTCTTTCCACCCGATTACTTAAAATAGTGTGCCATTATTCATACTACAACCGATATTATTACTCAATAGGGATATTAATTAGATCTCCTTACTCTGTGAGTAATTCTTCACACCTGCCCCATTGGTTACTCGGTGGGTCCTTGAGTAAATCAACCCTATTTGTGTGCCAGTTACAGCAGCCAGCCACTGTACTTTTCTATGAATTCAATCAAACACAGCGGCCTACTAAAAATATTTTTAAACCAACTTGAAGAAAGCGAGGTGAAAAAAACCAATTCATCTGCGGTGATTTTTAGCACGCAAAAACGCCGTCAGTAACTGAAGACCGAAAAGTCTCAGAAAAGAAAGAAGATATAAAAAGTGAAATGCGTGAGCTGTAGAACAAGTGTTAAGGAAGAGACGCCGAAAATTGATATTTTTTATTATTCAGTTTTTCAAGTCTCTGGGTCCTTATCAGTCGGTGTGCAGCCCAGCCGTGAAAGACGAACCTCCTTGCGTGCAAGCAAGATAATAAAAAAAGCGGAAGACAGTCAGCTTCTACTACTGGTCCCGAGAGACGGAAAATTAAACAAGGGAAGAATAGACAGCTTATCAGAAATTTGCACGCCCTAATTCCTTAAAAACAAGAAAACAACTTTTTTAAATGGCCAGCGCTTCGCGGTCTTCGAAGCACAGAGGACGACTAAAATCAATCGAATTATTACTGACCTTAAACTGGCCAGCTATCTGTCAATGCCGCATCATGAATTCGGAGAATGCACAGCCACAGGATGGAGTTATGCTGGATAACCCCCGATCCGCTCAATTTGCTCCAGCTGCATCAATGGATCGAATAAAATAAAGGAAATTTGATCTTCAAGCAGACGGCAATGGGATAAGAAGAGAAAAATGTCAGCTTATGCAGAAATCCGATGCTGCTGACCAGCTGGGCTCGACAATTAAAATGCAAATCGCAAATTTCAACTTTGAATTGGCTAATTTTTTTCCAAAATAAGCCGCTAGCGTTTGTGTGTGTACTTTGCAGTTTAGTCAAACTCACATCAATTAAATATCTGCATGGGGCCAAGTAACAAGGGCCCAGGATGGACAAGAAATCAACAGAGAAAACAATGCCTAAAAGTGTGGCAATTAAAACTTGTGTTTTCTTAGAGTTCATAGTTCGAAAGCTCATAATAACCGTGGCCTAATTGTATTATTCGTTAATACGAGCGAATCATTTATTTTTTGTTCAGAATCAGTGCTAGAAGTTAAACGGTAAATTAGCGATCTGGATCGTAAAATACGAGCTATTAATAGGAAAATTTTCCTCATCTCTTCCTACATTTTTTATTTTACATTACAAACAATAATGCCAATTTTGAGTGTTGAAAGTGCCTAAAAAGTGCAATATTTGATTTAGTTAGTTTTTTTCACACTATAGAGTGAATATTGCCCTCGATATTTCTTTCTAATTAATTTTTCGTCTCTTCTCTTTTAGTATTAATATTATAGTTAGAGGAGTTGTATCCTATTAGCTAGTGCGCTTGCCATATGACCAGAAGGTCCTGAGTTCGAGCCGCAGCTCTAGGAGTCAAGGCACTACTTAATCCCGCATTGCTTCAGTCTACCCTAGCTGGAAAAATTTAGAGTGGATGTTGCGGCCCCTCCAGCTCGTCAGGACTGAGCAGCTGTACACAGCCCTCGGATGCGCCGCGCAACTAGCTGTACATCTGGTCGAAAGGTCGGGTGTCTAATTTTTATTGTCAGTAATCAAAACTTCACATTTCGAATCTGAATAAAAATGATTGGTCCAACCCTTTCACTACCGGGAAATCCCCGGGAAAATGATTCTGATTCTACAGGGTCCCCTAGGAAATTAAAAACCCCAGCGGCAAATAGCTTTCTAAAAATACATATTTGCATTAAGGACTCGGATCTGTGAAAAGTAAGGAGAGGCCTAGAAAGTGAAATGAAGTGACAGGTCTAAGAGACGGAAACAATACATTGCGGATGCCAATATCAGAAGAAACCCCTGGTTATAAGCAGTGAAAAAAGGAAATATCCTCTAGGAAATTGGTGATGAAGTTAGGAAATTGCGCTTCAAATACGAGCGTATTGGGCGGCACAAAGTAACCGTTTAAAACCGGCAAGCGGAAAACAAAAAGTAATCAACGTTTCGGAGCTTCACTTGTCGTCTGGTAAATTTATTTTTTTGTGCACAATATTTTACAGATTCTAAATAACGCTTTAATAATAAAATACAAAAACTGAAATGGTGCTGCGAGTTTAACAAAAAAATGCAAAAAATGACTGATTTTATAGATTAGCGGTACTGAGTAAAATACATTAGGTTGATAGCTCACCTGAAGGTCTGAGGTGGAGGGTGGCTGCCCACCTGAAGTTGCCTTAGCTGTGGGTGGTGAGTTTTTACTAGCTAATTGGTTCTGGGTTCATCAAACGTTTCTATACTGTGTGACTCCTCAAATAATTATGCATTGAGACACCGTAACCGGAGAGACGTTACCTGCAGAAACTGAAGTTAGCAATGCAAAAGTGCGAAGATATCGTCAAGAACGAATAAAATGGTCTGAATTTTAAATCACAGTGCAAACGACGGGCCTAAGAAATAAAAAATTGATAGAAAAAAAAACAGTTCTAGTCGAATGCTAAAAGATGTTCTAAGGAAAAAGTTTGAATTAAAATCCAGTGTAGACAACACAACATTTCTGTTATCGAAATACGAATCAATTAGGATTTAGGATTTTAGGTAAAACTTCTTACCTTCGCTGCTTTCATCATCTTGAAAGCGTACTTTGTTGTTGTTGTTGTTGTTGTTGTTGTTGTTGTTGTAAAACTTCAGTCAAATAAACAATAGTAAAGCTACTGCACAATTTAATAATCTTGGAGGCTGGTGGCCCAACCAACAGCCTGAGGATCTAAAAGGCTAATGGCATAGCAGCATGGGGGATCTGGGAGGCTAATGGCATAGCAACATGGGGGATCTGGGAGGCTAATGGCATAGCAACTTGGGGGATCTGGGAGGCTAATGGCATAGCAACATGGAGGATCTGGGAGGCTAATGGGATAGCAACTTGGGGGATCTGGGAGGCTAATGGCATAGCAACATGGGGGATCTGGGAGGCTAATGGGATAGCAACTTAGGGGATCTGGGAGGCTAATGGGATAGCAACCGGAGGATCTGGGAGGCTAATGGGATAGCAACCGGAGGATCTGGGAGGCTAATGGGATAGCAACCGGAGGATCTGGGAGAGTAGAAGGCAAGAGGGGGCTTCTGGGACAGTAAGAATCGCCCTTTTCTATATGTGCCTATAACTAAATTAAATATCCCCAGGCACTTCAGCAAAAATAGGGTACCTCCCCTTTTTGACCAAAAGTCACCAGATCCCATTCACTAGCCTAAATTTAATATGTTCCCATAGATTCGTATCTTTTCCCCAATGGGTCCTCTGGGACAGAGGAAAAAACTGGGACAGCCACAAAAACCTCGTAACATGCAAAAAATCATAATCCATACTCCATAATTTTGTTTATCCTGGCGAGTTCAATGGACCTCACGCTATTATCTGGAGACATTAAACCTAAGCCTTATTGTAGCTTATAAAATATAATTTCACAATACATGATATCTAATTCTTGAATATAAATTCCTTATGAAATAACCCGTAGAAAAAAAAAAAATAAAAAAAATCCTGACAATTCAGGAAAATCCTGACAATTCAGGAATCCTGACAATTCAGGAAAATCCTGACAATTCAGGAATCCTGACAATTCAGGAAAATCCTGACAATTCAGGAAAATCCTGACAATTCAGGAAAATCCTGACAATTCAGGAATCCTGACAATTCAGGAATCCTGACAATTCAGGAATCCTGACAGTATTTATTTAAATGATTTATTTTAATATATGTTATACACATGTTATACATGTTATACATGTTCTTAGTAAAACTTATTAAAGTTATTCTTAGTCAAACTTTTTGCGCTTATCATGCTCGTCATCATTATAATCCTCCAGTAGGTCGTCTTCATCCATCGGATCTTCTCGTGGCGGGCAAGGCTGATAGGTTGCCTCCGGATCATTGGTGGCAAGCGTTGCGAAATTCACATCCTCTTCACAATGCTTTTCAATGGCTCTTTTGTACTTCAGTAGAGTTTCCATACTGTACCCAGTGTACAGTAGTCCTTTGTGTTTTTCACCAAACTTTCCGAAATTGGACAGCCGTTCCGTGAACTTCATGCCGATCCCCAGCATGTTGGCTACTTGAGCGAGAGTCTTGTCGCCCTTTAGGTAGTTGACCAGGCGGCCTTGGGCGAAGTTGGCGAGGCACTTGATGATGTCGATGTCTCCAACTAGCTCCACCAGCTTCTTAAATTGTTGAATAGCCTCGGCGTCTGATATTCCACGATCCTCGTTGATTGTTTTTAATAGCTTTTCCAGTGAATCAAACTGTGTTCGGATCACGACATCATTGCGGCTGTTGTCCTCGAGCTTGATTTTTAGACGTTGGATGAATTTTTTTTCCTCTTCTTTTTTGCTGGGGGGTTTATCTTCCTTTTCTTTGTCTTTCTTTCGTTTAGCTCCAACCTCTTTCTCCAGCTTTTCTAAACTTTTAAGCAACACTGTGCGATCTTTAAGATTTAGCTCGCTAACTTTTAATACTAAGGCTTTTGGGTCGCGCTTAGCGATTTTATCAATGTAATCGGCTATGTCAATTGAATTATCCATATTTGAGAGCGAGAGCGAGAGCGAGGCGGGCGAGCTTCCATATATATGCGCCCTGCTAGAAAATTCTAGAATTTTCTGAAGGGAATCCAATGGCTACAAGGAACTGCCTCCCTGCGCCTGCCCAATCCTGCCCAAAACTATACAGCTCATTTCCTGACTTGTGCAGGAGTGTACAAAAAAATATGCACGGGCTGTCTGTCTCTCTCGTGTACGCTGCTTCTACTGCTTAGAAAAAGAAGGATAGATTAAAAACGCTTTCTCTATCCCAAGCTCTTTGAGCAGTCGTCCCAATTCCCTGTCCGGCGCGTGCAATACAAAACCCACCGATCTCTCTTTTCCCATGCACCCGCCAACCCCCAGCCCTAACTTAGTCTTTCCAGCTATAACTCCTTTAACTAATTTCCTCGCCATACTCTCTCTCCAACCACTCGATGCCCCCATACTGTCTAGACTTCTAAGCATTTCTTTATCCCATCGGTGTTTTTCATTTGGGAAGTCGCGATACTTAATATCATGTTCCATACATACCTCATCAAGCTCATCTACAGGCTCATGACCCGGATTAGGCACATTGTTAGAATCTAACTGAATTTCAAGAGGGTTCAAAGGTCCACAATACTTATATCCAGGGATTGTCCACCCTCTGTTTGGCTTCGGAAGCTTTTCGATTATTCCGTGAATGTCGGGCATTTTAATTTATTTTTTTATTAAAAATTAAATTAAAAAATAATGACTGAGAACAAATTACAAGCAATATATTACCGTGACAATGGCTATTTTATCGGAAATAATGCCGTCTCCAAATTAACAGAACTCAGTAAAGAACCAAAACAAGTTGTAGAAAAATGGCTGTCTAAACAGGCTGTTTATCAAGTCTATTTCCCACCTGTTAAATTTACAAGACCCCACTTCAACATCTATAAGCCTAACGAGGCGCACCAAGCTGATCTTCTGTTTCTGCCAAACGATTCTGGGTATAAGTACGCTCTCACTGTCATTGATGTAGCTTCGCGTTATAAAGAAGCAAGGCCACTGAAGACAAAACAGTCTCAAGCTGTAGCGGACGCTCTGCAAGACATATACGAAAATTCACCTTTAACCTACCCAGACCTCCTCATGACCGATCCAGGTAAAGAATTCATGGGTCGAGTTAAAACTCTAATGCAAAAAAATAATACAAAAATTCGTTACGGTAGAACCGAGCTTCACAGAGATCAAGCCTTCGTAGAAAGATTTAATCTAACTTTAGCCAAGCGACTATTTACTAAGCAGACAGCAGAGGAGCTCAAACTGAAGAGCGGACAATACTACACGAAATGGACAGACAGACTCCCAGTAGTAATCAGTCAGCTTAACAATGAAGTTTCTCGCATGACAGGCCTAAAACCTTCAATTGCAATTAAACAAGACAAAGTTCAGCTTAAATCGCCCAATCCACAACAAAAAAATTATCCAAAGCTCCCAGGGGTTTATTCTCCGGAAATTCTCACAAATTCTGAGTTTGTTCGATTCCTTTACCTGCCGGGTGAATTAGAAAAGGACACAAAGAGACGAGCAACTGACCCCTATTTCAGTTTAGATGTACATAAAATAGACAGGCACTTTACAACAGCAACTGGTGACTACTATTTTCTGTCTCAAGCCTTTAATCCTAAATCCCCTACAAGATCATTTGCCAGAGCAGAACTTCTCGTCATTCCAAGTGACACAGAAATAAATTAAAAAATAAAAATGTACACAAAATGATCGAAACCAGAACAGTTAATAAAATTAGCAAAATCATCGACTCTAAACAACCAGGTTTTGTAACTATTAAGGGCATGAAAGTGAAAGTCGATCCGTTACAGCAGCAAATCCATTGTAAAGATTGCAATAACCACACCCACAACCCCCGCAGCATTACAGATGAAAAGACAGGTGGAATTCTGCCCCTCGCTGCACTGATTCCAATCATTGCGGGTGCAGTTGGTGCTGCCGGTGGCGTTGCCGGGGGGGTTGCGACGGCTGTGAAAGCGGGCAATGACAGAGCTCACCAGTTAGAGATGCAGAAAATTGCCCAAGAAAAGGGAGTCACAATTAAGGCGGGTGAAGGATGCCCTTTGGAACCTAATCCCTCGGTAACCGAAAGCATTTCAAAATCCGACATTATTAAAGCCATTATGACATTGCACAAAGCGGGATTTACAATACTCCGGATGTGAAAAGCCAACAATCAGGATCTGATTAATAATACTCAAATTAATCAAAATTTATTAATCCAGAGAAGTTCAAGCAACACGAAGGGTGATCACCCTAAAACATATTTTTTTAATTTTTATAAAAAAACATGCCAAAAGCAAATTTTGCAAAAAATTCTGTGGACAAATATTTTTCCGAAAATTTTCCGCAGCTTCAAAATCTTTCATTTCAAGCTAAAAGCAAACGGCTTCAAGAACTCACTAGGGAAAAATTCGGTTTAGATCCTGGCTATATTGGCAGCTATGAGAAACAATTGGAAGTAATAAAACAGCTGGAGTCATCAGATCAGTATATCCCAGTAAAAAACCCAGCAGCTGAGCACCAACAGAAAAGCCGCACCCTAGTTAAAAAGTACCAAACTCTCACAGGACTAAATGTGTCTAAATACCCACAGAATAAGCAGGAACAGGATGAACTTGAAAGAATTGTTAACCAAATTGAATCGGAGATGAACCAAGAAGATATTCCATTTGCAAAGAGAACTTTTACTGATCACTATATAGAATATGCTATTCCTGTAAAACCCAACACCAACAACATAAATGGCTTTAGAGATGACATTCAATCAGTTATCGATCACGTGCTTAAAACACGTAAAACATTCAAGCTTCAACTATCGTTTTTAATACAGTTTTATATGCCTACAAGGCCCACCGAATATCTTGATTATTACATGACAACTAAGGCTTCACCCTTTAGTCCAACCGATTCACCAGACCCTTTTCTACAAGAAATTACTAAAAAGATTGACGCCTTTACATCAAGAGGTTCTGGCTGGGTTGTTACTGGGATTCAAAAAGTCTCAGTCATGATTTATAAATTTGATCCTCTTAAAGCTTCCTCTTACCTGGAGTTACCAACAAAGCTCGCCAGTAAAAAGGCTTGTGTCAACGTAAAGAACTATGATAACTGCTGTGCTTTGTGGGCGGTTTTATCAGCATTATTGTACGACAAGGATCGAGCCCATCCTGAAAGAACTTCCCATTATAAGACGTACTTTGACGAGTATTTTACCAAGTGTATCAGCAAAGGAATATTATTTGAGAAAGGAGGTTTAGCAGTCTCTCAAATCCCCAAACTAGAGGAAGTGTTTAATAATAAAATCAGAATCACCGTATTCGAGTGGAATGAAAGCAAAGAGAAAGTTGAAATTGTTAGGAGTAGCAAGAATATTCTAGACGAAGACCCGACCCGACACCCAGCAGCCAGGCGCATAGAAGTCGATCTTCTCATAATTGGAAACTTACAGTCTGAGGCTCATTATGTTTGGATTAAAGATCTTTCTAGGCTTCTCCACAAGCAAATGACAAACCACAAAGAAGCCGTATCTATCTGCAGATTGTGTCTTAAGTATTATTGTGGTGGTAAAGAAAGTCGGGAGGCAAAACTCACAGAGCATGAACTCACCTGTGAGGACCATCCAACTAACTGCTCTCTACCGATGGGCAACCAGAAGTATTTACGGTTTAAAAATTACCACAAGATGGAAAAACTTCCCTTTATTGTATTTGCCGACTTTGAATGCTCATTCATTAATAACAAACACATCCCAAATTCAGCAGCGTACGTTTGCATTGGAAATATTGATTATCTTGGAAATACCGGTATTATAGAGTATAACCATTTCTTCGGTGAAGACTGCATTAAAAAATTTATATTCAGAATGTTAGAGCTGCGTAAAACATTAAGCTCAGTCACTCCTGCGCCAATAAATATGTCAACTCAAGATGAACTCAATTACCAATCGGCAACCCGGTGTTACATATGCAAAAAGCCATTTGATGACAACCTAAAGAATCCAAAAGTTAGAGACCACTCGCACTTTGACGGCCATTTCCGCGGTGCCGCACACAACACCTGCAACCTAAAGTTAAAAAATAATGTCCACGACTTAAATGTTTTTATACATAATGCGCGCAATTACGACCTGCACCTAATTGTTGAAAGAATAGGTGAAATAGAGGGCATTAACCTTGACTGCATAGCAGAGAACAAGGAAAAGTTTAAATGCCTCAATATTAAAGAAAATGGAACGTCCACAAGTGGCGCTGTAAAAATCAAGGATACTTATCAATTTCTTCAATTATCCCTAGAAGATCTCGCAAAAAATTTAACAGATGACCAATGCGTCTATACAAAAAAACTGGCGAAAATCTTAGGTAAGGAAGATTCAGATCCCGAGTCTTTCAAACTACTCAGAAAGAAAGGTTACTACCCTTATGAATATGTGACGGGGTCGCCCACCGCTGAAAATCCTGTTTTTAAAGGCGAACTTCCACCAAAAGAGAAGTTCTACTCACATTTAAAAATGACTGAACTCACCGACGAAAAATATGAGCACGCGCAAGCAGTCTACAAACACTTTAACTGCAAAAACTTCTTTGATTACCACTTAATATATCTTTACACTGATGTTTTTCTTTTGGCTGATGTATTTCAAACCTTCAGAAACACCTGGTACACAGCATATGGTCTTGATCCTGCGCATTTTGTAAGTTTGCCCGCCACCAGCTGGGAATCGCTACTTAAAATGAAATGGGATGAAAACCCAGACTGGTATATCGAATTACTAACCGACATTGACATGTACAATTTTATAGACACAGCGAAAAGAGGCGGCATATCAATCTGCGTGAACAGACATGCAAAAGCCAACAATCCGTATCTAGAATCTTATGACAAAAATCAGCCGTCAAATTATATCGTTTATTTAGACGCCAACAATCTCTATGGATGGGCAATGAGTCAAGACTTACCCATAAGAGATTTCAAGTGGACTCAACAATTCGAACCCGACTTTTCTACTCCCGCCTTCTATGAAGTTGACGTTACAATTCCCGATGAACTCCATGATCATTTTTCTGACTTTGCGCCATTCCCTGAGAATATTAACTGTCCGAAAATTATCGAACACATGGATGGCACTTGGAGCCTGTCTACAGAAAATGAACACACCACTAAACTCACCCAAAACCTACACAACAAGACTCGCTACAAAATTCATTATAAGCTGCTACAATATTTCATATCCTTAGGCTGTAAAGTCACACACATACATAGGGCACTCAAATTCACTGAAGAGGCCTGGATGAAATCCTACATAGAAAAGAACACCCAGTTCAGAGCCAAAGCAACCAACAACTTTGACAAGGATCTGTTCAAGCTGGCAAACAACTCTGTATATGGCAAGACTCTTGAAAATGAGCGCAACCGCACGAATCTAAAACTCGTCACCGTTCATGAGCGTGACATTATTCAGAGAAATATTTCTAAACCGACATTTTAAGACAACTTCACATCTTTAACGATAACCTAGGGGCCATACTCTTTTATAAAACGAAAGCAACACTCTGCAAACCTATCTTTACAGGTGTCACTGTACTTGATGAATCGAAGCGTCTTATGTACAGTTTCTTCTATGACATGAAACGACAATATGGGGATCGGAGCTCAGGCGACACTCGCGTAAAACTTCTTTACACTGACACTGACTCCCTAATTCTAAACATTCAGACTGAGGACATCTATCAGGACATGCTTGAACAAAACCGGGGCCCCCAAAACCCTTATGATTTGTCAGAGTATCCAGAATCATTTAAAACTTTGAAAGGTGATCAAGTGATTGACCCATCCAATAAAAAAGTAATTGGTAAAATGAAAGATGAAAAGGCAGGTGACATCATCTCTGAGTTCATCGGTTTGAGATCCAAATCCTATTTTGTAAAGTGTGGTGAAAGCGGTGTAATTAAGAAGTCCAAGGGAATTCCGAAACATGTAGTTAAGAACTCTCTACATGAAGAAGCCTACAGAGATGCCCTGTTACATAATAAGAAAACTACACATGAGTTTGTGAAGTTTCAGTCTAAGAACCATGATGTTTTTACAATAACCCAGAAAAAAATAGGCCTGTCAGGCGCAGATAATAAGAGATTTTACCTCGACAATATTACGAGTCTTCCATTTGGGCACTGGAGGCTAAAAAACGTAGACTAAATTTAAAAAAATAATGACAAAAAATAATGACGACAAATATTTTTCTGGAACAGTTGGCAAAAGAACTAGAAATCCCAAACTTTAAAGGCGTCTTTATGAAGGATACATTACCTGAATCCCACACATTGAAAGAATGTGGCATCATGAACTTTGACACTGCCGAGAAACCAGGGTCTCACTGGGTTTGCTGGGTGATTGATCCAAACAGAAAGCATAGGTACTACTACTTTGATAGCTATGGGACGGGCGTTCCTGATGAGCTAAGGGAATATATGGGAGCTCCAAAAATCTACCGCTCAGACTTTATTCTGCAGGGGCTTAGCAGTGATATTTGCGGTGAGCTGTGTATGACAGTTTTATATGCAATGACCAAGACTCGAAAAAGCTATAGGGAAATCATTTTAAGTTTAAATGTTTAGTTTTTGCATAGTTTTTGAAGACAGTTTCAATATCATTTCTTAATTGGCTCATGTCATCAATGCTATTCAAATTTTGTTGCTCATTAAGCTGCTCATAAAGCTTTTGAATGCTTTGAAACTCATCCTCTGAAATGAACTTGTCTTCTATTGCTTTTGAAATGTACCCGGTGACTGCCGACTGGATGCTTTTCTGTTTTGCTTGCATTTCCTGCAGATGCTTTAGCTTCTGGCGTCTGCTTCGAGTTAGAGCTCCTGTAACCGCTGAAATGAGACCACACGAGGCCCCAATAATTCCAAGTGGAACAGCGACTGGTGCGGTGATAATGGGAAGTGTAGAAACAGCAGCTGCAGATCCGCTTATAATTGACACTGACCCGAGAACCATATTAATATACTCGAAAGCTTGACACTGGCTGTTGAAGCGTTTCAGTTTTTTAGAGTTTTTCATAAGGGCGGTTTCAATGTCATTTCGCATTTTCTGAATCTCTACAAGTCGGAACTGTTGAGAGTTGCAGGTAAAAGTTTTGATTGTAGGATAGAGATTTGGCGCACTAGGTGCCATAGGTGGGTCATACAGAGAATCATTTTCGGCCATTTTTTATAGGTAAAAAATTTTTTTCTATTTTACGATCGGGCGTCTTCAATGTCAATGTCAGGGAGATTGTGCTGTCGTTCCAGGCGACTAATTCGTCTCAAAGTTTTCCCCCACTTGTTATAAATTCTATCCAGATAGAGCGTATGCGTGGCAACATCTCTTTCTATCTTTTTTATTTTTGCAACATTTTGATTAATGGTTGTTCTCCAAGCGGTAAATAAGGCATCAGTCTCTGCTTGTGAATAGGAATCAAGGATGTCTCGCTTTTTATTAATCGCTGTTCTTAAAGTAATGTCTTTTGCATTGATTTCCGATCTGAGAGTTTGAGCTAGAGTCTCAACGATGGCGGTCAGCTTTGCTATTTTTGTCCGCAAGTCTTCAATGTTTATTTGATGATGGTGTGCTGACCGTTCCAATGGTTTTAAGCGGCCTTTGATTGGTCCGATCTCCGGGATTTTTTCGTCAACGTTAATGTAGCGCCTGTCAAGGAAAGCAAGCGAGTGTGCAGTGGAGCCACTAGTAGATTCACCAGCAAAGTTTATGGACATTTTTGTTTGTTTTTTTTAAATTACGCTACTGTTCTTTTCTCTTTGTTAATCATCACGAACTGATAAGGTTTATTCCACTTTTCAAAGCATAGGTTAACGAATTCTTCCTGCGATACCTTTCGACCATCGTTCTTTCGATCAAATGGAGGCTTAGTAAAATGAGCTGGAGCAATCACCTCGTTACTTAACCTCTTCAGTCGGTCTTGTGGTATGGTTGGAAACAAGAGGATCAGATTGCAGTTCCCACGAATAGTTTTGTTTGGCAACTCAAACCAGTTTTGGGTAATATAGATTACATTACAGTTGTTGTGTCGACCCCTGGTGAAATAGTTTTCAATTTGCTTCTGGGGCCCTGTCATGCAGTCATCAAAGACAATCAAGTGTTTCCTTCCCTTTTCCAGTTCATCAGGCTGAGGGAGAAGTTTAGTTTTAGGATCAATTTGCGGGTCCCCATAAGTGAACACTTTAATGTCGTGCCACTTTTCATTATCTGGGATATGGCTAGCATATTCTCTGGCGACAATTTCTGGATCACTTGGCAGCTTGGATTGGTTATTAAAACACTGAATGATATGCTCCTTTTTAAGTTTGTTCTGTAGACCTGCAATCAACATTTTATACTCATCTTGATACAGAGTGGGTGAGTAGATGTGCAGTGTGTCATAGTCAAGAAATCCTGGTCTCAGAAGCATGTTGAAGATTCTAAATGTCTTCCCTGAGCCTGATTCTCCAACAACAATACATCTGAAATGACCAGGAATTGCCTCGTTATGATTAAATTTGATTTGGTTCCGAGTCCAATGAGGGTTGAAATCATTTGAAAAATCCATTTTAAAAATAAAAATTAAAATAAAAAAAAAACAACATGAATTTCGCTGGCGTCGTAAATCAACCTTCCAATACTTACAAGCTGTCGTTCCTAGATTCTAGGTACATCAACACAGACGAAATCACAAGACAAGACATTTCGCAAAACGCAAAACTCAGTGACCTATCAAAACGTATACAAGCCCTAGAATCGGAGAATTCTGCATTGAAATCAAGGGTCACTACGCTAGAATCGGAGATAAATCTCCTGGAAATAAGGACAAATACCCTGGAACCGCAGACAAATGCCCTAGAATCAAAGGCGATTGCCTTGGAACGCCGCCTGGCAAATCGCCTTGAGTTCACGGCCGCGGACCGTAAGGGCATCGCCGACGCGGCAGTAGAAAGCAACTGTGTAAAAATACATTCGGCCTTTATATTTTCTGCACTTATGGACGCAATATCGGCACTACAGATAAAGACATATGGTCATGAAAAACAATCCTGGACAACTTTGTTACACGAAATAAAAAATTTGAAACGAGGCAACCGTGGCAGACCGTCTTGCGATTCGAACACAAACCTTCCCAAATTTACTTTAACAACGTTAGTGTCTCTGGCACTGGGTCCATAACCGGTGCGTGTGTTTTTTTTACTTATATATGTCTTTTTGCAAGACGTCTTGTACCCCCACATGTCTTGTACCCCAAGAAAGCACCCGTGAAACTCCTACCTTAGTCATATTTAAAACCGCTGCCCTTTTTAAGATCGGCTCTCATCTTAGCATAAACGGATGGATCAATGCTATCAGCGCTTGGTGCCAATGAATTTGGCGCCAATGAATTTGGTGCGAGTGGTTGACCGTCATTTATAGTGTCCTTGATCTTCTTCGCAGCTGTGACTACACTTCCCACCGCCTGGGCCCCGACCTCGGCAGCATTTTTAATATTTTCCTTGTTCTCACTGATGACTTTGAAAATCTTTGCCCCCTGGGCGATCAAATCAGCAATACCGTTACCAGATCGCTCTTTTCTTGGATAATGACCTGCTGGAAAAAGTCCAGATCCTCTTTTAATGAGCTTTAATTCATTCTCATCGTAGTATTTAGGGACGTCTTTTTCGAAGATTAGTGGCATTTTTTATGTGAAAAAAATTATTTTTTATTGAACCTTGAAAGTAAAAGTTCTCTTGCTCTTTTATCGATGTACTTCTTTTCTAGCATTTTATCAAGAATATGAACAAACTCTTTTCTATTCTCATCCTTTAAACCTGTCTTTGCTGCTCCTAGGAGAACGACTAGTCGCTTGTAGACTTCAGGCATCCCTGTGCCGGTACTTGCAGCTGATGTATCTGGTGATGTCTCTGGTGATGTCTCTGGTGATGTTTCTGGTGATCTAATGTCTTGCCTTGGTGTGAAAACTCTGTTTGAAATTCGCTGCATTCTATCTGGCGAGAATTGTTCTAGATGCCTCCATACTTGTGGATTTCCCGTTTTGTAATTAGCTACTTGAGTTGGATCTGCTGTCTCAAGTTGAGAGAGTACATCTTCTTCTGTTAATTTTTTAGGGCTTTGTTGCTGTTGAGGCATCTCTTGTTGCTGAGGTATCTCTTGTTGCTGAGAGAGTTGTTTTTGCTGTTCGAGGTAATTTATGACTTCTAGCTGATCTGGCAGGTCAAACCATTGTTTAAAGTGCTTATACTTTCTAAAGCTGTTCAGGTCGACCCCATTGACATGTAAAAATTTGAGTATATCAGGGACTTTAAGGATGTCTATGTCTCTTTGTAAAGCAAAAGTCACCAGATCTTTATAATTTTGTAGCTGTTTCGCAGAAATAGTTTCTTGATTTTTAGTCATGAAGTTGAGCAATACTTGGGTGAAAGCAACCTTCTTTGAGGTGTTTTCTCCGACCCCGGCCGCGCCTTCTTTGATGACTCCAATACTTTCTTTCGTTATCTCAAGATGATAATCCACAGGATCAGTAGAAATATTTTTACGCCAGACACTAACACCAAAGACGAGTTTGCCTTCATATTCTACTGGCCCAAAGAAGTTATCTGTTACTTTCAATTTTTGCTGAGATGCTTGAGGAGACGTTTCGCCAGGTGGAATTTTATTCAGCGTATTCTGAAACTGGCTCTCTTGAATCTCATCAACAGCTTCCTTAACTGTTTCAATGGATTTCTTTGCTTCGGTGTAACCTGGTTTGTGAAACTCAGTGGCGGCTTGGATAAACTCATTGTAGGACTGCTGCTCTTTGTTAATTAACCCAGTGACTCGTTTTTCAGCTTCTGCGAGCTTCTCTAAGTCAGAGATGTAATGAGAATTTTTTCGTTTCATTTTTTAATTTTAATTTTTAAACTAAAAAAATGAACGATCCTCTGACGCCAGTTTTCTATAAAATCAACAAGCCTATCTTGAGTGATGACAGCACAATCAAAGCGACTCAAGTAAGAGTCCCCAGTCATGAAAATCAGAATGAAACTAATTTGGGCCCCGGTCAAACGCTAACATTTACTTACACTGGGTGTTCATCTCTGGTCAGCGTTCACAGTCTAAGGAGCGGGTTTTACATGACATTCCAATACAAGACTAAAGGTGGTACAAATGATGCTGGTGCTAATACTGACAAGCATGACGCTGATGTCACGCTAATCAGCAACTTCTGGGCCTACATGTTTAAGGAGTTTAGCGTGTCGAACGGGAGTACAGAGCTGGAGAGAATTGCCAACTTTGGTGTAGTGTATGACACTCATTGCCTCATTGAAAACCCAGATTTTATTCAACTTGGTAGCGGCGCTGGCTTCATCCCTAATGAGGAGAAAGGAGACGTAAATGATTCAGGTTATACAAAGAGAAAAGGGAGATATAACTATGCATTGACGGGTGCTGATAATGGCGCAAAGAATCCTCAGTATAGAAAT
>CATNEM010000263.1:500000-642500 GCA_950096795.1 Macrostomum cliftonense | reverse complement strand
GCATGGCCTTCCACCATAGTTAGCATCACATAGGCTTGAAACACTGTGGACCAACGTTTTGGGTTGCTATACATTTGCTGTAGCAGATTATTGCCATTTAAATTAGTCCATTTATTAACCGGTTCGTCAACTATTTTAAATTGATTTAATGAGCCCGAACTAATGCGCCTCTTCAGGTCGCCGACTAGAGAAGTTTTGCCACTGCCAATGTTACCTTCGAGGCATGCCTGATTGATTGGTTAGGGGACAATGAATAGACTGTGCTAATCAAAGCAAAGCAGCAAAATTGATAATTGATCAGGTCTTACTATGAATCCTCTTTTAGTTTGCTGATGACAACTGCCATCAGTTGCATCCATTGCTAGAGAAAAATTTTTACCAGATGTAGTTAAATATCTAATAAATGGATTGAATAAAATCCATTTCAAGATTGCAATGGCTGGATTTTTCATTGAAATATTTCATTTAAATCTGAAATGCAAAAATGATTAGTAAACCTTAAAATGTTTTTTTAATTAATATTTTCTTAATAATAAAAGTATTTATTTCTAGCTGCAATGGGATAGCCATCTCAGCCCCTTGAAAATCAATATAAACATGGGGTATCCCAGTTACATGTGACTCACCACTAACTTTTGCTTCAAGTCCCACTCATTTGGGCACTCAATGGGTATGGTGATTTGTGAATTAGCTGACCATGTCTGTATCAGGGCTTTGGTAAAGGGTACCCAAACAAAGGCTTTTAAGCAATACCCCTTTGGGCTAACCTAGCAACATACAATCACAAAGATGCTTACTCCCACCTAAACAGAGAGAATTTTTGGTACCTATTTGGATGCTTAATATCCTTCAAGATAAGTGGCCTGTAATTCTATAGGATTAGCTTAATCACCTGGTAGATAGCATGCTTTGGCAAGTTAGGAGTGCCATTGATAATAGAGGACATACCCATTACTAAGGTAAGTATATTTTAAGTTCTTTCAATATTAGAATAATAAGCTAGGACAATAATAGGATAGTCACTAAATTAACTTATTGAATAATCACTTAATCACATTATTCAGTACCCACAAAAGTGCTTGCTTAAATTAGTTTTGATTAATATGCAACCTGCAAGAAAACATCTTTTTACATTGATTTAAAGTGGGCTAAGATTGCTGTCCCATTTTTAAAATTCAGTGTATATATCCAATTTTTGACAATTATAACAATTAGCAACATTAATTTTTTAATTTCTTGAAGTTTAATGAGCAAAATCTAAGTAAGCAACTATAAATAATTATTTCAATTTACTAAAAGTTGTAAGATTAACTTATTTGTTTTAAAACAAAAAATTATATATTTGCATAGAGTTATCTTGAGTTTATAAACTTGATATCAAGGAAGCTATTCTAATTTATTATGGTATAATTGATTAGGCCTAATCAATAACAAAATCTACCAAGTAGCACAATTTACCAAGCAAAAAATAAACCTAGGTAATTAAAATACAAACAATAACCAAGACTGCAAAAGTTCAAGTTATTGCTAGTAGAAACACAGAGGGGTGGACCTAGCTATAAATAGCTAAAACAAAAGCAAGTAATTATATAGATAATTTTTTTGTTCATGAGCCAAGTCATGCCAATGACAGGAAAGAATTTTTGGATATAAATCTATTGTAAAATACCTCAGCACAATACTAATAAGCACTATTTAGAGTCTCAAATCAATGCAGATTTCAATGCCAAAAATCTATTCAAAATATGAAAAATCTATAGCTTCTATGCAAAAGTGAATTTTAAATTGACACAATTTCAAAATTAGCAACTAGGCTAGGTTAAATACTCGATTTAACATTGCATCAATGGCTAATTTTTATAAGTTCTATGATTCATAGTTATCTTCAGCTGTAATAGGGAAAAAGGCTTCATTAGTAGTAGTAGTAGTAGTATTTTGGCTCGGGTTGGAGAACCTGTTTGGCAAATATTTAACTTTATATTTTAATCCGAAAAGAAAAAGGCATAATATATATAATTTCAAAAGTTGCGAAATTTTTTTTCTAAACGACTGAAGTTACAAATTGAGGCAAAAAGCGATTTAAGTTTTTTTTACAAATCACAGCATAGAGTTGAATAGAGCACTTTAAAAATAGTTCATGGGTATAAAAATCACAAAATGAATTGTTCGACGCATTGACGACAAATTATAATAGTCGATATAAAGTGCACCGAGGTAACGAAGATTAAATTCACGCTACAACTAATTTAAATTTTGTATCACTTACAACAAAACTTTTATAAAAAACACCATTAAAGAACACCGTCTATAAAAATACATGTGAAGCTAGAGAAGCAAAATCACAAAATCAATTACGGCCTTCTTCTATCTTGAGGCTATAAAATGAGCAAACATTTGACGCCTTAATCACTTCTTTTATCCAAAGTACCAATCCATCCATCCAAACTCGATTGCAAACTGATGACTGGCTCTGACTTGCTTGAGCCATTATCTTAAAGCCGAAGGGCTCTATATTTATAGAAATAGTTTGTTTGCCCTACGGCTGGAAAATTATGATGTACTTAGCAACTATGAGTAATTTTAATATTTGATAGAAGCAAATTATGGCTTAGCTATGATTTCCGAATCATAGAAAATTTCAATAACCTATCAAATGATCCAATTTTAGACCAAAACGCAATGCGCCCTGTGTTCAAGCGAGTCAAGCTACGTAAATCTTCTTGTAAATCTTGCTTCAGATTTTGACATAAGCATACGAGCGTATTATTCACTCTGGAGCATCCGGTCTGTATGGAGAACGTCAGCAAAAATAGATGAGTTCGTGTAATTTTATAGACAAGACCCCAATTACAAAGGAAAATAGCAAGGACACCTTAAGTAGACTACTTAAGGTGTCCTTGGAAAATAGCTGTGCATAACAAAAACAGCAGAATACTAGAAAAAAAAGAATTTTGTATCCAAATGCCATTTATCAAGGTTTGCTAAATCAAAATCATCTATGGCAAAGAACCAATACCGAGCTACCAACCGACAGCTTAGCTCTTAGTTCCAAAATCTTCATGTGGTCAAGGAGTGAAAATATCGAGTCCGTCATTGATTTATTACGCAAGCCAAGACGCCCGGCGAATCAAAAACAGTCTAAATGCTACGGCCCTCCATGGATCGGCTGTTGGACTCTTACGATGTCATTGTGGTTGGCACTGGCATCACAGAGGCCATGCTTTCGTCCGCGCTTGGCAGGGCCCGAAGCAGCGTGCTCCACTTAGACGCTAACAGTTACTATGGCGACGTATGGGCCACAAAATCGCTGACGGAATTCGTTCTGTGGCTATCTAGGCCGGCGCCGGAGGAGGCGCAGCAGCCGATGCCGCTGGCTGTTACACCAGACAGGACTGGCGCCGTGTCCACCATCAGGCTGCCCACGGCTGACCCGAGCGTGGCCAACAGGGACTGGTTCTGGGCGCCGCGGCTGCAGGAGGAGATGGAGGTCAATAGGGACAATCTGACGCAGAGAGTAAGCACGGTAAAATAAGTTACCATTACATAATACAAACATAACTAATGCTTATTTTAGCGTGAGGTTCTGGGTTTAAGCTCCAATTCTACGCGACCATTTTTGCGCTTGAGCAGGGCACTTGATAACGCATCGCTACAGATAACAATGACACACTCTGAAGAAAAAAAGCCCTACTCAACTAAATAGCGGAGTGTTTACTACAATTATAAGATGTTATTGCTAAACAAGAGCGCAAGGAGTGGTATAATTAATTTGCGGTAGTATTGCTCTAATTTCGGTAGATTTGTTGTTTACGAGAATTAGTCATAACCTAGCCATTTACTCTAGAATTTTGTGAAACGACATTGCATGTCATTTACTACAATAATGGACCTGTTTTGCTGCTTGTTATTGTTGTTTAAAATGCGGATAAAGTACATAATGTAATGTCATATGGGCGTTTTCTTTCAATCATAAATCCGTCCGAATTCAGGAGCAGGCTCGTCCAGACATTCGCGGCGATAGGCCGTCCCGCGTCAGCCTTCAACAGCTGGTGAACCAGAACCGTCGCTTCAATTTGGACATCTCGCCAAGGCTGACCTTCGCTCGCAGCGGCTTGATGAATCTGCTACACCGGACCGGGCTGGGCTTCTATTCAGACATCCAGCGAGTCGGCCGCTGTCTACACCTGCGCCAAAGCGGACGCCTCATCAGCCTGCCCGTGGAGCCAGCGGCCATTGAGTCTTGGCCTCGGCTAGCCGAAAGCGAGAGGCTGGCCCTGTGCACCTTTCTCCATCTCTGTCGCAACTATCCGTCGACGCTGAATGACCAGCGCCTGCTTTTGCACACGGAAAACGATCGCCAATCTACGCAAACGCTCGACGAACTTCTAGAACAGTCGGGGATCACGAGCCCGCTGGCCAAGACCCTGGTCATTGATTCCTACGCGATGTGCCCGCCAAACGAGGACGCTATTGAGGGTGTTCGTCGGATACAACGATACCTGAGCTCGCTGCCGGACGAGCCCGAGTCGAATATGGGCCCTCTAGCCTGGGTCCACTACGGCAGCAACGAAATTGCCGAGGTGTTCTGCCGTCACTCGGCCGTCTGGGGCGCCACGTTCGTGCTGCGACGCGGTATCGAATCAGTAAGTGTCGAGGACAACCGAGTAACCAGCGTCACTCTCGGCGGCGGAGCTCGCGAACGGGTCGGCGTCCGTCAGTTGGTGATGAACGCGCGTTACGCGCCTCCGAATTGGCTTGACGTCGACAAAATCCGTCTGATTGCTCGCGCCGTTTTCATTACGGACGCGCCGTTGCGAGCGGAGATCGTTGAACCAACCGATGCGGAGACGAACCGCGGCGGCTGCGTGACTCATTTTGTTCACCGAATCGAGGGCTACAGCCAGCAGGCCCGGGTGATCGAGTTGCCCACCACAACGAAGGCCTGCCCGCCCGATACCTGGGTGGTGCACATCACCATGCCGCTGTCCCCTGGCGACGCCAGTTCGAGTCCTCGTCAAGCGTTTCGCGGTCTCGCCGAGGCGCTGTTTGCCACAGACGAGGACGACTCGAGCCGGCCGCACGCGCTGCTGTCCGCCTTCTTCACGGTGAAGGACTACAGCGAGGCAGTTGAGCAGAGGCAGTCTGGGCTCCCGGAGAATGTCCAGCTGGTCCCGGGCGCCGATTCTGACGTTGATTTCGACGGCAACGTGCGCTGCGCCGACGAGGCCTTCCGCCGGATGTGTCCCGGTCGGCAGTTCCTACCGTCCACGCCGCCGCACTCGATGTCGGAGAGTCCGGTCAGCGTGAACGCCAGCTCATCGTGAGTCGCATGGACGCAACCAACTTTTTTCGCGTCAAAAGAGTTCATTTGACGTAAAAAAACACAATCGTTGACGTTATAGAATAGCGAAATAGAAAGCTGCAACGTGTCCACTCTATTCAGTTTGATTTTATTTGTTGTCTAGAAAAGACAGACGAGCTTTTTTGGCTTTCTTAATTTTCTTAATTATTTTAGCTCAAAATATTCACCGCTACAATTTTTCGTTTTAGGGGTCAGTTTGATGCCCCCACCCCAAATTTTCACTTTGCGCTTCGACTGTCATTTGAAGCCTCAGATTGTCACTTAAAACCTCAGATTGTCATTTGAAACCTCTTATTGTCACTGGAAACTTCAGATTGTCATTTGAAACCTCAGATTGTCATTTGAAACCTCTTATTGTCACTGGAAACTTCAGATTGTCACTTAAAACCTCAGATTGTCACTTGAAACCTCTTATTGTCACTGGAAACTTCAGATTGTCATTTGAAACCTCATATTGTCACTTGAAACCTCAGATTGTCATTTGAAACCTCAGATTGTCACTTGAAACCGCAGATTGTCATTTGAAGCCTCAAATTGTTATTTGAAGCCTCAAATTGTTATTTGAAGCCTCAGATTGCCATTGCCATGCCTCAGATTGTCACTTGAAACCGCAGGTTGTGACATGAAACCTGTGATTCTAATTTAAAATATCTACCTCTCACTTTAGAACTCATGTTGGCCTTCGAAACCTCTTGAAGTTTTTATAAAAAAGTAATAATTAATAAAAAATGGACACGTATATCGCGATATCTGAATACAAGCGTGACAAAGTGCAAACAGCCTCTAGGCAATTGGACACATTTTAGCTGCATTGTAACCAGCATCACGGATTCAAACAGCGGATACATTTCTCAAGGAGCGCGCTCTGCTTATTCAGACTGTTTATTCAGTCAGCTGTTTGTCAATAATATATTTTGCCTGCGCGTGAACTGTACGAATAGATTGCAACTAGCAAGCCTTTAGTTGTTGTTGTTGCTTACTAAATAGATAGCATTGTTGATGCTAGTTTTGTATCCGAGTTGGGCTTACGAACGCCAACAAGCCATAAACAAGGGCCAAAAGACTGTAGAAAAAAACGAACTGATACTATGATTGTACAAAGCAAAAAAAATATTTTTTTGACAATATCGACGCAGAGGTTAACTTGCACAATAAGGAGGGAAGCACAGCTGTCTAGAGCCTTGCTTTGGTTGTCAAGGAAGCTTGTCATTTTAGAGGCCGGCCTTGTAGACTGGTCATTAGCAAACTGATGTCTGAAATGCGAGTCGCCCCTGATTCTGTGCTTCTTCACTAGGACCAAACTGTCAAGTCAAATAAAAAATAACTAACCTCTGAGCTTCTCGTAGATCAGGTGGGAAGCTCGGTCGGACAGCTCTCCGAAGTTTCTACATTCGAATCTCCGACCATAAACCATCAAGCCACTCAAAGTATTATCCGTTGCAGCAGCGGTCGAGCCATCACCGCCTTCGTTCGTCGAGAGCAGAAAAACTAGCTCGCCAGCGGGATAGTCAATCAGCCGCTGGTTGCCGCTGGATCCTCCAACGCCGCCAATCACAAACAGGCATTCAGCCGGTTTCCATGTGACATTGGATTTGCCCAGGATTTGTCCAAAGCTCACACAGTCGATCTCGCAGTGCTGTTCAGGCCGACGGATTTTGTACACGAGCTTTAATCGTTGAAGAATCCGACGCTTCAGACTGGCGAGGTACTTGACATCCTGAGCCAGCGGGCAGCACGCGGATGTTGCCGGCATTAGCACCAGGAGAAATCGGACTTCACCGCAGCTTCGGCTGGCAAATATTTGACCCATAATTTTTTTATGATTTCGTTTGGCTCTTTTAATAGCGTCTTCTTTGAGCTATTTCTCTCTGAAAGCGGAATACAGGAGGGGCCACTTATAAAAGCCAGGCAGTTTAGCATCTGAGATACCGAATAATAGAAGAGTACAGAGTACTGCACTGGAAAATTAGCATCCAGAGTAACTCGATTCAGCCAGAATTCTGCCCGGATAGGACAGAGAGAAAAAAGCAGAAAAAAGCAGGAAACTCTACAGGCTTTAATAAAACCGCTGGGTCTTGATAGAAAGCTAAGCTAGGCTATTCTTGTCTGTCTGTCATTGCAATTATTTACCCTTAATGCATAGCGGGATAAAAGATCTCGTGGCGCATGCCCGAGCACCGTTTTTGACACTGCTGCGTGCAGACATCTTGCGCTGCAGAAAAAGTTCGCAAGCACCCCATTTCGGCACAGCCACTTAATAGATAAAGTCTTAATGGACTGGCAAAATTTATTATACTTCATACAATTTTTCGCTTCCTTAACCAAACAGGAGTGTTGAATTAGCTGAGAACTGAGTCCAAGTGCGTCCATATTTTTTAAAGGACAGAGGGAACGTATTTTCACTGTCAAAAAAGGTCAATTTACGCGTATTATAAAAAATCTCTGTGAAGATAGCGGTGTGAATTAATTTTTTCTATCAGACGAAGGATTCGTTAACCCTATACACTAGCATTATAATTTCACTTTAAAGCAGTCAGTCAGTCACTCACTCAACCTGTCAGTCAGTCAGTCAGTCAGTCACTCACTCACTCACCCTGTCAGTCAGTCAGTCACTCACTCACTCACTCACCCTGTCAGTCATTCACTCACTCACTCACCCTGTCAGTCAGTCAGTTACTCACTCACCCTGTCAGTCAGTCAGTCATTCACTCACTCACCCTGTCAGTCAGTCATTCACTCACTCACCCTGTCAGTCAGTCAGTCACTTACTCACCCTGTCAGTCAGTTAGTCAGTCACTCACTCACCCTGTCAGTCAGTCAGTCATTCACTCACTCACCCTGTCAGTCAGTCAGTCATTCACTCACTCACCCTGTCAGTCAGTCAGTCAGTCACTCACTCACCCTGTCAGTCAGTCAGTCACTCACTCACCCTGTCAGTACGGTAAAGAAATGCAATCGACCAGCATTAGCAAATCTTTGAATTTTCAGTTTACAAATTTTAACTAACATAATGATTAACGTTGAACGCAAGTGGGAACGTAAAAGTGCAAATGTGATCTCGTTGACGTCGGCTAGAATTTAAACAGTTTTCAAACTGATAAGGATATGTTTGGCACTGTTGGCTGATGCTGAAACAGTTAAATTTGGTGATTAACACCTGTGTACGCTATTAGTAAGCAATCTTAGACGCTTAGAGTCAATTTGATAGCGTTCGCGGCAGTTTTGTAGAATTCTAACAACCTTGACAAGAAATGACATTTTTACGATGCGTAGACTATTCAAATAAAATTATGATAAAATTGTAATGGCTAACAAAATCTGCAATTGAAACAAAAAGCATACGATTTATGTAATTTATTTACAGGATTTTGTGTGCGGTGTAGCAATCAATTTTGGTTGCTGCTGTGGTGGGGTGAATCATGGGGGTCTGTAGTGTGTCGCTGTCAACTAAGTTTGCCAGCTGTCCGTTTGAGTGTCAAACTTACGCTCGCATTTGAAAATAAAAGTTTTTGATGCGGGTAATTAACTCTTTCAGCTCTTCAGCTGAAGAGTTCAACTCTTCATCTGGTTTACTCTAAGGGATTAACTTTTGCCAAGGGTAAGATTCATTTATATTTTTTGGTGACCTGGTATTAATGGGGTCTTTTAGGGACAATGGGGTCATCTTGGGTCAATAGGTCATCTAGGATGAAAAGGGTCGATGAGTCGATGGGGTCATCTAGGGTCATTTGGCTCCTGTAAGGTCCATGGGGTCGCGTAAGGTCAATGGGCTCATCTAGCTCGTAGGATTAAACGGGTCATTTAGGGACACTAAGCATCATATATCCAATAGTAAGGCTTAATAAATGATAAAAATAATAAATTTAGACACCCGACCTTTCGATCAGATGTACAGCCCACGGCACAGCCGCAGCTAGTTGCGCGGCGCATCCGAGAGCTGTGTACAGCTTTCAGCCTGACGGGCTGAAGGGGCCGCAACACCCACACTAAATTTACCCAGCTCAAACTGGTACCCGATCTCAGCTGGGTGGACTGAAGCAGTGCGGGATTAAGTGCCTTGCTCAAGGGCACAAATTGTCTCTTAGGGCCGGGACTCGAACCCACGACCTTCCGGTCATGAGGCAGGCACCCTAGCCACTAGGCTACAACTCCTCTTGTAGCTTAGCAACATCTAATGATTAATTAGGGATCATAAAAAAGGTCAATAAAGGCAAGGCTAGACGAGGTCGCGAGGTCAACCAAGGGTGTCAAAGCAGCCCGGGCAGTGTCAACAGTCCTTGAACGTCAAGCAGGTCCAGCAGGCGGTCAGCGAACAGGCCCCGAGCCTCGGACTCGTGCGCCAACGCCAGCAGGTCGCCGGCTCGAGTCGGACAGGCGCCGTTGTTGCGCATGAATTGGCGCGTCGCCCAGACGGCCAGCCGCCTGGCGTTGAAGCCGAAGCTGGCCGCAAATTGGAGGACGCAGCCAACTAGAAGGTCGCCGCGCAGCTTTCGCAACGCCCGCTCGTAGCGTCTGGCGTCGTCAGCCACGCTGAGACGGTCGGCTATTCGGCGAATCGAGCCGCCGCCGCCTCCGCCGGCGTTGTCCCTGGCAACCGCACGGGCCAGAGCGCACAGCCTGGCGTAGTAGCAGTTCGGGCTGGCGCGTCTGTGCCGACGAAGCGGATCCTCATTGTTGTCATCTGTTGTTGCTGCGGAGAATCCTAAATTGTCTGCTTCGTCATCAAAGTCTTTGTCGGTGGCGGCGGTCACAGTTGCTGCCGTCGCTGCTGACTGCGTGGAGCACTCAATCCGCAGGCAGCAGTGAAAGCAGACCAGGCTGCTGCAGTCGGTAGCATTTTGGCGAACAAAACCAGCCTGGGCGAGGCTCAACTGCCATTGCTCGGCTGATGCTGGGGACTGGTCCGACCGAGTAATGGTTGCTAGCCGGTCAGATAGCAGGGTGTACTGCGGTAGGACGGAGGCTGTCAGGGTTAGCAATAGGCAGCCTGCGGATTTCGTCGACCATTGTTGCCATAGTAACGATTTTTTGCTGTTAGGCCTAAATTTTATACTAGTAAAAGTTTACGTTTGTGTTTCCATGGTAACAGATTAGATTAGAGATGAATAGCGTTGCTAATTCAGATTTCCTGGAAACTTGGACAACTCACGAAATAAGCAGGAGCGTGTGCAAGAGCCAGCCAAGGACACAAGTAAATTAGTGCGCAACTGACTACTAATTTTCGCTGTCCTTGTTTGAAAACTGAGCCAAAAAAGTCGTCTTTCTTTTCCTTCTTTAGCTGCAGTTGTTTATAAAAAAACCCGCCTATTTTTCGACTTGTATCAAGGAATTAAACATGTGTTTTAGGGGGGTGTAGATGTTTGTTCGTCGAACGGGAAACTAAGGCTTAATTTAATGTTAGCTTGTTAGCTTCTCTTATCTGCTGCCTGCATCCTTGATGCTTTCATCAATGTGATAGCTAAATTTAGCTGACTACCTCCTTAGGCTTATACTTAGGCTTGTCATGACAGCCTTGCTAGTGTGTTGGGGTTTATCTTATTAATAGAGTTTTATAGAGATCCTCACCAGTTTCTTCCTCTCTTTACTTCTCTTTCCTCCGTGGGTCACTATTATAGCTGGTCGTTGCTTATTACTTTGCGTCTCTCCCTCTCTCAGCTGTCCCTCTGCCAGCTGTCCCTCTGCCAGCTGTCCCTCTCTCAGCTGTCCCTCTGCCAGCTGTCCCTCTGCCAGCTGTCCCTCTGCCAGCTGTCCCTCTGCCAGCTGTCCCTCTGCCAGCTGTCCCTCTGCCAGCTGTCCCTCTGCCAGCTGTCCCTCTGCCAGCTGTCCCTCTGCCAGCTGTCCCTCTGCCAGCTGTCCCTCTGCCAGCTGTCCCTCTGCCAGCTGTCCCTCTGCCAGCTGTCCCTCTGCCAGCTGTCCCTCTGCCAGCTGTCCCTCTGCCAGCTGTCCCTCTGCCAGCTGTCCCTCTGCCAGCTGTCCCTCTGCCAGCTGTCCCTCTGCCAGCTGTCCCTCTGCCAGCTGTCCCTCTGCCAGCTGTCCCTCTCTCAGCTGTCCCTCTGCCAGCTGTCCCTCTGCCAGCTGTCCCTCTGCCAGCTGTCCCTCTCTCAGCTGTCCCTCTGCCAGCTGTCCCTCTGCCAGCTGTCCCCCTCTCAGCTGTCCCTCTCTCAGCTGTCCCCCTCTCAGCTGTCCCTCTGCCAGCTGTCCCTCTGCCAGCTGTCCCTCTGCCAGCTGTCCCTCTGCCAGCTGTCCCTCTGCCAGCTGTCCCTCTGCCAGCTGTCCCTCTGCCAGCTGTCCCTCTGCCAGCTGTCCCTCTGCCAGCTGTCCCTCTGCCAGCTGTCCCTCTGCCAGCTGTCCCTCTGCCAGCTGTCCCTCTCTCAGCTGTCCCTCTGCCAGCTGTCCCTCTGCCAGCTGTCCCCCTCTCAGCTGTCCCTCTCTCAGCTGTCCCCCTCTCAGCTGTCCCTCTCTCAGCTGTCCCCAGTCTCCTGTCCCCGTAACCTTTGTCACTCTTTTACCAGTCTAACCTCAAATATATATAGCCCTGTCCCCACTCTATATCCCTTTGCCTTCCATCGATGAACATATATCTTCCGATCACCGACCTGATAAATTCCCTATGCCCTCTATGGACTCGGATATCTTACCAACAATGTAAACTCGCATCTCCCTGTTGGATTTGCTGAACAGAGCCAGCATCAGGTTGGCAATATCGTCGGAGTAGGCCGCGGCAATTGGCAATGATAGAAGTGATTTTAGATCGGCCTTCGCATCTGACATTCTCTGCGGAAATGGTTCAAGACGTACGAGGCCTGTTCATTAGATCAACGGGGCTATGTTAACAGCCTGGTCTCAAATCTTCTTTTATTCTTTTTTCTGCTGCTGATTTTAGATTTTAGCTAACGAAGAGAACTTCGCTCAGTAAATAACATTTTCTCCAACCCCTTTTTTATAATTAGATTGCACACAGAAAAACCAGGCCTCCTTGTTTTGCAACTAAAATTCTTGAATTCCGGATGTTAAGATAAACCAATAGAGTCCGGAGGGGCAGAGACCTGGCTTAACGCATCCCCAAAGCGTTAGTAGTAATTTTCTGCATGCATACTTTTTCAAGTTGTTATAAATGTTCACAATAAGAAGCAGCAAGTGCAGCTTACGCCCTTACCGATCCAGTTTAACGGGCGCCACAGCAACATGTAGGCAGCAAATTATTTTATTTAGTAAGCATTGAAAAAAGCCTGCGGACCTACAAAAGCTACCGTATATTTCGCGCGCAATTGTTTATTTTTTAAGTCTAGCAGAATTACAATGCATCCTGAAATATTAGAGATGGAAAAACGCCGCCCTGTGTAGTTAAATGCTGCCGTTCTTTTACTAGCAGCTAGTCAGAACACGGAGCAGGTCTTATCTTTTTAATCGTAAAGCTGGGCTGGGGCTGCGGGTGTAAAAACTCTCTACCCCACTGCCCAACCACTCAACAATGTACAGCTGCGGACAACTGAGCTGCCCCAAACCCCCCCCGCAAATGTACGCAGCGAGCATGTTTTATTTTGCGCTAGAATTCTTGCTTCGCAGCATCTAAATTATAAATAAAGGGAAGTTCCATATTGCCTTCAAATTGCATTCGAATTGCACAGTTTTAGTAAAATTATGAATTGGGTCTTAAAATAGAATATCTTTAAACTAACTATTTTTTGTGATAGGTGCGCCAGTACTTCCTAGATTTCAGCTAAGTCAGTCACGTGACGCAACAATCAGTCTTTGCTTCCCACCATTCTATGGCACAAGTACTATGGCCGAGTGTTGAGGAACTAAGCAGTCTGTAAAGTAGGATTTAATAAATCCACACACAGCCCCTCAATGCCATCCCACACTCCCCGGCCCCTCCATTCCAACCCACACTCATCAGCCCCTCCATTCCAACCCACACTCATCAGCCCCTCCATTCCAACCCACACTCGTCAGCCCCTCCATTCCAACCCACACTCATCAGCCCCTCCATTCCAACCCACACTCGTCAGCCCCTCCATTCCAACCCACACTCGTCAGCCCCTCCATTCCAACCCACACTCCTCAGCCCCTCCATTCCAACCCACACTCCTCAGCCCCTCCATTCCAACCCACACTCCTCAGCCCCTCCATTCCAACCCACACTCCTCAGCCCCTCCATTCCATCACAGACTCCTCAGCCCCTCCATTCCAACCCACACTCCTCAGCCCCTCCATTCCAACCCACACTCCTCAGCCCCTCCATTCCAACCCACCCTCCTCAGCCCCTCGATTTCACCCCACCAGTCCGTCACATTAATTTTTGCATAAAAAAATAAACGCAAAATATATTCAGCACAATTGGCGATCTAATTTAGTTTAAAAGCAGGCTAAAAACGTAGGGAGTTCTAACATTTATTCATTTCGTTTTAAAAATTTTAATTTAAATATAGCGGAAGACACTTGGTCTTGTGCTTCGTATAATAAAATTGCTAAAAATAATCCATTCTACCATTCTAATATTATTGGATTTTTTGAGCGAAGTCTTGATGCTCGAAAACTTTGTCGAATGGTTAATGAATAATTTAATATTAAAATTGAAGGGCAAAAATAAAACTGGGCACAACATGATAGGGTCGTTGTTTGCGGAGGCACCCGCAGTCAGAGAGGCTAAAAGATAACGAAAGGAAAAGGGTTCAAATAGTGAGCTCGGGTGCAACCTCGATTGAAATTCGAGATTTTTTTACTAAGCAGAATTTACTAAGCTAAAACCATTTTAGTGCATTTTTTAAATTAACTGCTAGTTTTGTGTGAAACCAGCCACAAACACCTATAATAACAGTTATCAACGTTTCATACTACTCAATTAACTAAGCTACAAGTAGTGTAATGAGAAAGGACAGAATTTTTCATTCGAAAATACAAATATTTATAACGTCGAGGCCAGCAGGGCGGCAGAGCGATGAGCCGCGTCCAGCACCTGACGGCAGCATTGCGGCCCGAGGAGCCGCTGCTTCTGACTCTGGCCATGCCCGTCTGCGTCGTCCCTCAGTACCAGGGTCGGCGTCTCGGCTCCGGCAGCCGCGGCCCAATGCGACGCTTCGGACGGCTCGGAGACCACGACAACCAGGCCGGCTGGCAGCGGAGAGGCCGCGTTGGAGGCCAGACTGGCCAGCGATTCGCGCAGCCGACTAACGAACCGATCGTCTTCAGGTGTACTAGCCGGTAAAAGTACAACCGGCAGGTGTCTGTCACTAGCGCAAGCCTCCAGAGCGTCAGCCAATTGGGAAGCGGTGGCAGCGCGCGATCTACGCGATCCGCCAAACAGACCGTCGCGAAGTCGTTTAGATAGCTGGTGTCGTCGTTTTGCTCTGATCTCGGTTGGACCGACAGTCTGGCTGGACCATAGGCTCGCCGGCTGGCCGTTGCTGGCCAGGTAGTTGACCAGGTAGGCAGCTCGGGCCGCCTGCGATGGCGGATGAAAAATCACCGCTCGCATCGCCACGACAGAAACCTGACGCTGTTTCCCAGGTCGAACTGGCGGCGATCGCAAGCTGTGCCGGGCGCCAGTGAGGACAACCGGGTTGGAGGCTTCCACCTCGGACTGCCGACTATTCAGAAAGTAACTCTGGCGCCGCCTGTGAAACCGGAGACGCATTTTGCCGCCGACATCGGCGTCTGACAACACCTTCGGCTGGTCGGATGGCAACTTCGTCGTCGGCGGCGGCGATGGAAACCGAGGCGGGGCAAGCGGAGCGGCATCGATGGTGGCGGCTCGTCGAAGTCGCGGCGTGGTAGCCGCGGCGATCGAAGTGGAGCGATTGGCTGGCGACTGCACCACTGGAAGGACTCGCACGCGGATGAAGCTGAACTCGTCCGTAGCCGGTTCGGAGCCCGTCGTGCTCAATCGTCGACAACCGTCGTAACTGTCGACGCCAGACGCTGGCGGAGTTGCCAGCGCTGCCACTGTTGGTGTTGAAGTTGCGGACGCTTTCTCAAAATCGGCGCATTGTCCAGAGTCGTCGGGGATCCGGAAATCGACGTCGCCTCTTGCCAGTTCGACCAGCTCCGTCGGATCAGTCGCATCCGCATCTGCCTCGGCCAGACGAGCAAGTTCGTCGAATTCGCCGACGTCGCGAGCAGCCATATCGACCGTGTCGATCCCGACACCATCGACGGTTGATTCAACATCGGCTGGCAGATGCTCCAAGATGCTGTCCAGGTACAGCTCCACTATGCTTGAGTTGTTCGAGTTACGATTCGAATTCTCGACTTCGGGGACTTCGTCAGCCGTGGAGCTGGCGCTTCGAATCGTAAAATCCTCCTGAACCGTCGGTCTGTTCACAGCAACGACCGTCTCGATTAAGTCTCCGTTGACACCATCGCTGCCGTCTTGAGCTCGAGACACGGATTCTTGAAGTGGCGGCGTCTGTGTAGCAGCTGCGGGTGCAGCAGGAGCGGCGAGGATGGCTGGCGACGAGGTGCGCCAGCGAAGCAGCGAGCCGAGTAGAGAGTGCAGGGAGCTGGTGTCGAGTGTGATTCTGGACCGAGGCGATACGGGCAAGAGGCGTTGACACCTGTAAGAATAGTAATTTTAGGCAAAGGTTTTCATAACTGCCAAAGCTTGAAAATCTTTGTAGCTACACCTGTGTCACAGAATCCGTGGGTACACCTGTGACACACATAGATAGCATCCGTAGCTACACCTGTGACGCACATAGATAGCATCCGTAGCTGCACCTGTGACACACCTAGATAGCATCCGTAGCTACACCTGTGACACACCTAGATAGCATCCGTAGCTACACCTGTGACACACATAGATAGCATCCGTAGCTACACCTGTGACACACATAGATAGCATCCGTAGCTACACCTGTGACACACATAGATAGCATCCGTAGCTACACCTGTGACACACATAGATAGCATCCGTAGCTACACCTGTGACACACATAGATAGCATCCGTAGCTACACCTGTGACACACATAGATAGCATCCGTAGCTACACCTGTGACACACATAGATAGCATCCGTAGCTGCACCTGTGACACACACATATACATGTAAAATCCGTATATTTAATTGTAACATAAAATTCGTAGCTAAAAGTTGCTACAAAGTTGCACTCACCTGGCCGATGCGTTGGGCGTTGTCCAGGATGGGTCCAGCACCGCGCTGAGCTGCGTCTCCCGCGTCAGATCCGCAGAGTTCACACGACGAATTGTCGGCGGTTTGTCCGCAGGCGACACAGAGCTCGCAGATTGGTCTGAACAACTCGGAGTGCTTGCACATGAATTCGGAAACAGCATCGACTGAGGCCGATAGACCTGCACCGCCGGCTGGTTGGCCTCCTCCTCAGTGATGTCATACATTGTGTGGTCAGCGCTGCTCCGCCTGGCTGCTATCAACAGTCCATCAAAGCAGCACAGTCGATTTGGTCGACTTGCTTTTAGTATGAGCTCGGCCGGTTGAGGCAAAAACAGATGCGCCTTGTGATGGCTCATGATTTGATGGACAACTTTTCCGTAAATAGATTTGGCCTCAATTCGTTTCGTTTAATTTGTGTCTGGCTCAGTCTGCCCTTGGCCGGCTTTTAAACCAAAATTTTGTCAATTGATTAGGATGGATAGAGTTTTGTAAGCCCCCCTCTCTACCAAAACAGTTAGAGACCTGCTGTAGGTAGCTACACGCACGTGAACTCAAGAGCACACTGGATGGGCATGACGCCTTAAGCCTGAGAAGGGTGAATAATGGCATTTCATTGAGCGGCTCCAATAACACACGGCATAGCGCCGCACATTTGGTTACGCAATAGGCCATCGCCGCTCTACCCTCCCGCCAAAAAACGTGCATGCTATTAAATATGCCATTCATTCTGAGCTATAGCTAATTAAGTAAGCTGAATTGTGTACAAAACTTGGCATCGTGCAGATAGTTATTGTTGAAAATTATTGTGAATAAAACATTTTGGGCAAGCCAACAATCTGTTTATTTGGTTATTTGCCTATTCATTTATCAAGCGCCTCACTTGGGGTCTCTCAGAAATGCTGTTAATTAGCGCGTGCCTATCTTATTGGCCTTCTTCTATCTCCTCGTTAATTTTGTCAGTCTTTCTACCCTTTAAGTTTTTATCCCACTTCTCTGAAATCCACTGGAAATGCTCTAAAAATAAAAAACTCAGCAAGCAAGATACCGACACGATAAATTTTTTATTACAAAAAGCAGAAAAATTTTTTTTCGATGGAAGACTGTCGTGTTGAATACTACTTATATTATTTCATGGCAGTAGTAGCACAAATAAGTTATTAATATAATTTTACAGATAAGTATCGGATGAAAGATTTACAAACGCTTCGCATAGGAGTGTTAGATTTGTAATAAATAAAAAAAGTAAAATTGAGATTCTGAAAGGTTGTAAACAAAAAATTACAACTGTAGAGAACAAAAGTGGTATTTTTCTGTCAGATCGCTTTTACGTTACTTTTTATTAGAAAATTGATGACAAATATTTTATGATTTAAAAAAATATATATAAAAAACTAATAAAACACACTGCCCACTTCCTCGCAAACCCATGTGCCCATGCATGGCCACTATGAGACACCCATCCTGCATTTTACCCACCTCACTACTCGAACTAATAGCACTACTAACACCTATCCAAACAGAAACCAACCTCACTCCATACCCGAAAAGATACCCCCACCTCACTCCCTACGTCAACAGACACCCACCTCACTCCCTACGCCAACAGATATGTACCCACCTAAACCTCTACTTATACCCCTATTGGACCCCAAGTCGCAATATTTTCGAATGGTATGTCCTTATATGAGCACCTTTCAAATACCTAATTGAGCATACAGTTATTGGTTGAAACTGTCAATTCAACAGCATCTGTCCTTCCAACCACCCTGCTTGGAACCTCCGCTGCTGTCATTCAACGATACAGGCGAATTCTGCTGCGTCGGATGCGACAGACCCATGGGCGTATTTCTTAGAACCATCTCGGCCAGAGCCAGGAACGCGGATTCAACGCCGTCGCCGGTTCGCGCCGACGTTTCAAAGAATGGTATATCACGTGATCTGGCTAGACGCTCCGCCTCCTCTGAACTCACTTGGCGCTTATCATTCAAATCGCATTTGTTGCCAACTAGAACTAGTTCAACGGACTCGCTGGCGTATGCCTCGATGTTCTCTAGCCAACGGCCGACATTGTCGAAGCTGGCGCGCGAGGTAACATCGTACACCAGCATGATGCCCATGGCGCCGCGGTAGTACGCCGACACTATGGTGTGGAATCGCTCCTGACCGGCCGTGTCCCAGATCTGCGGATGGTAGTTCATAACGTAGAAATGTTTTTAAGCAAGCTGAAGTCACTTCTAAGTAGCAATTTTACCTGAAGCTTAATCTTCTTTCCATCCAATTCTATGGTCTTTATCTTGAAGTCAATGCCAATAGTAGATATGAATGATGTCTGGAAGGTGCTTTCCACATAGTTAAACAAAATGCAAGTTTTTCCAACGCCAGAGTCTCCAATTAAAAGTAGTTTGAAGAGTAAATCATACGATTTTTTGGCCATTTAAATGCTACGCTGCAATTTCGAAGTGACTGCTTTCAATTATGAAATTTAAAAGTAGGTGAATTTCATTGTAATTTTTTACAGAAAAAAAATATTTTGCTTTTCCATGCAAGCTTTCCTGCATTAGATATAAAATATTTTAATTAGTGGGTACACAAAAAAGATATAAATAAAAAATTCAGTAAAGACTGATTTTTTAGCACTTTAGTGAAACTATACAGGTATAAAGAGATAGTGATCATAACATTCAAATTCGCTTAGAATAAAAGGTTATTGGTTTTAGTTTTTTGGCAAAAATCATGCATGTAGAAATACTAAAATAATTGTACATCAAAACACACAATTGTTGACACAATTATTTGAATCAGGATTTTAAATAAGCAAACAGAAAAAAAAAACAAAGGTCCTTTGTAGATTTACTAGATTATTAATCTTAAATTCTAAGATGACAAATTCGACTTACTCTTAAAGGCATATTTGACACATTTTCAAAACAAAAATTCAAAGAAATTTATTTCCAGCAGTAAATTCAAACCACAGTAAAAGTTTTTCTAATTAGATAAATATTTAGAAGGATTTTTTCTCAAATTTAACAAAAGAATGAGTCAAGAAATTATTCCTCGGCAGAAAAAGTCAGTGGCAGAAAATCAAATTGCGAATCCAATGTACCAACTTTTCTAATATTTTTAAAGTAGAAGAGAAGCTATATAGAAGCAATTGAAAAATGTTTTTAAGAATTAATTCTTGTCTAAGAATTAATTAATTGTTTCCAATGTAACTTTGTTTGCTATAATTTGTTATAGTCTAAAAAGGTCACGATAAAATTCCGTACCTCAGCACTTTAAGCAATAATTATACATTAAAAAGTTACTAATGACTTGTTATCATAATTTATCACCCGTCATCTTTCATTTATCTTTCCTGCAAGAAATTTTCTCAAAATTGACCTGTTTAGTATGCAGCTCCCTTACCTGGTCGAAAAGATGCGGTTTATACCATAGATACAGATGTATAATACATTATATCAGACAGATGTGGTTCATGCCATGGGTGCATGGAGACAAGAAAGCTACGCATAATCGGCTACAGAGACGGAATGGAACTGATAAACTAAGAAAATTTTATTTTTGGCAGGTTTTGAAACTGCAAATCTAATAAATTCAATAAAATGTAATCAATTTGTTCTCGAATTTAATGGAAACATTGAAATTAAATCTTCGAATGACTTGATTGGAAGAAGAAGCTTTTTTCTCACTAAAAATTTATTATTATGAATGTAAATGGTAGAATAAGCCAAGAAAATAGAAAATTTAATGCACCTTACGTATTAAAACATTCTTAAACGTTTTCTACTTGGCTCATGAAATAAGGGCGCGTGCAATGTGGATAGAAATAAAGGGGTGAATACGCTCGTATGCGGGAAAACTAATTCTCCCTGAAAAAATAGAGACGCACCAATAGGCAGAGAGACTAGCTTCATCATTCCACTGAAATAAGTGAGCCTTTTTCAATTTCCTTTTAAGAGAAATTCAAGCTCCAGCTTAATGAGAACAGACAAGCCGGATGTCTTCCTCCTAATAATAAACAGAATTTTAGCTTTGAACTAAATTGCAATAAAACTATCGCACAAGCAAGCCAAACTGACGGTACAATTGTCAGAATGGCTGGCCGACCAATGCCCTCGCGCATGAACGCATCAAGCAGCCGCATGATTAGCACCACTCAGCTTGACTGGCTTCTAACGCCGATGCTAAGCTGCCACTTCAATGCCACAGCCCTGGAGGTCCTGGAGCCATCCTGGAGCACCCTGCTACAGCTAGAACGACAGCAACAGCAACAGCAGCAGCAGCAGATTCTATGCCGCGGCTTCCCCAGACCAGAGCACTGGGTGGAAACTCCCGCCGCCATGGCAGCCGCAGCCTTGAACCTCGCCGTTCTGCTGGCTGGCCTGGCGTTGAACGGCCACCTGCTCCGGCTGGTGCACGCCGGCCGAGCCAGACTGTCCGACATTGCCGTCATCTGCGCCTGCATGAACGCCGCCTCGGACTTTGTCCTGCTCGCCTGCCTGCTAGGCGCCGATTTTGTTGCTCCGCTGGCGTCGCCCGGCCCGCCTAGGCTGGCCACACCGGGCCGCCTGCTCGAGTCGCTCGGTCGAGCCCTGATCTGCCGGTTCCGCGAATACGCGCTGCAGTCCTGCCTCACCATGGACCTCCTGCTCGTGGCCAGCCTGTCCTGGTTCAGCAAGCCGCGCCACTACGACCGGATCCTCGGCACCGGACCCTGCGGCGTTTTCATCTATCCGAGCTTCGTGGCGCTGATTAGCCTTGGCGCCAACGTTTGGTACCTCGTGCTGTTCGAGTGCCGACTCATGGCGTTCGGAGCCACCGGCTGGCTGCCCGCCGTCCAGCTGCCCGTCATGCTCACGGAGGAGCCCGACATCGCCCGCGCCCTGTTCGGCCTGTCCTCCCTGACTGGCATCCTGCCTCTTGCCTGCGTCGCTCGAAGCCTATTTAGTCGCCGGCGCTGCTGTTGCCGTCGAAGCGCCGACGCTGAAGAAGCCTTCGTGCCGGCCTCAGCCGCCGCGGCCGCCGCCTCCGCCAGGACTGGCCAGCGGCTTCGACTGGCCGCCTGCCTGGCCGCCGCCCACTGCCTGGCCCTGCCCAGCAACCTCGGCGGGCCCGGTCGCCTTCTGGTCTATCGCTGGCTGCCGACAGCCGTCGAGCTGGTCGCATTCTGGACTGGCGAGTCGCTCTGCCTGGCCGTGGCTTTGGCGCTGAAGCCAGCGATCTGCCTGCGGCTGCTGCCGGAGCTCCGCCAGCCCGTATCGAAGCCGCCGGCAGCCACCACCGCCGCCGCCGCCGCCGCCGCCGCCGCCGCCGCCACCACCAGCGGCGCTGCTTCTGGTCGTTCCACCGCTCCCGCAGCCGCCGCCCAAGGCGTGCCAGCCGTGGCTGTTGTCGTCGTAGAACCAGACGATTCAATTGGCGGCGTGGCCGGCAGCAACGAACCGATTCGCCGATCCGGCAACCGTCTGGCCTTCCCGTTGGCTGCGCAGTCCGACAGCAGCAGCTTCGCAGAGCTGGAATTGCAACTGGACCAGACGGGCTCCATGCTGGAGGTCATGGTCTGACACTGACAAGCAGCTGCGCGGCTGATCTGGTGATTGACAATGATAGAAAGTTTGAATTTGGTGTCTGTCTTTATTAGTGTTTTGGGATTTTAAAAATAGTAATAAACGTGTCTACGTGTCTTGAAAAATAATACACTTTTATTTATTCGTTTTATTTTCCAAGGCCAGCAAAGTAAAATATGTATTTTGAAAAATAATCTAAGTATAATTCCTAATTGTTGTTTCATTCAAAAAAAAACTTTTTTTCGAGTTTCGTTATTTGATAAAATCAGGAGAACAAGCACAGGCTAAAATACCCTTTTGAATGATTAAAATTAAGTGTGGAATGAGGTTTCCTATGGATACAAATGATGCTATATTGACACTACGTAGATAGATAGATTGATTCATTGATTGATTGAGAGGTAGATTGATGGATGAGTATAGATAATAACAGATTTATTCATTGACTGGTTATAGAATGGACGTAGGTTAGCTAGCTAGATTGGTGGACAGCAAGTACGAGTCGAAGAAGCGGACAGGCAGAAGACAGAGGGGTAACAAAAAAGTACACCGGCTCTGCTTTTGATTCACCAAGTCAGCAGGAAATCGATCAAAAGAGTAAACAAGTCCAATGCAGAGATTGATAATGCGATTCCTGCCATGGTGATTGAGGCCTTGCGAATCGAGCGACAGATGGGAGTTCGAGAAGGCCCGAGGAGCCGCAGCTGACGTATCTAAACTGGTAAGAAGCAATAGGAGAATAGTGAGTGATATCTTCAAAAAAAGTAGGAAAATAAATCGAACCGAGAGGGAATCAAGCTGAGAGCTCAAACGACCTTCAGGCACGAGAAGTTGGTCCAATGCGTCAGTATAATTAATGTAGTGTTAAAAACAATATTAGGTCACTAAATATGAATCTGTATATTACTATAAGTCTTTGCATCAAAAAGTTCAGCGAAATATACAAGCTTATAAAATGAAATAAGGAATTTTTTCTACTTGTTAAATCGAAACGTTAAATATTAATTTTAATAGCGAAAATTTTATCAGCAATCTCGTAGAAGCGAGACCAAAAGTTCCCTGTTTAAACAGAGCAAGCCAAAAGTGTCAATCATGATAGTATATTCTCTATACAGCTGAGGCCTGTGCGAAATATTGCGGCAAGAAAATTCGGAAACAATTCCTTAACTAAGAATCCCATACGGATGATGATAAAGTTTTCTATCTTAGGATTACAATAATATTTATTTAAAGGTAACAGTCAAACAAATAATCCGCTTTGCTCCGCTTTTTGCGTGTTTAGAACTTTTCCAGATGCAATTTTGTTATTTTGTTCCTCCCGATGCTATTCAATATTCAGTATTACATTTTTAAGTAAGTTTTCCTTGAAGTTAGCTAATTTGCAATTGCTTTAAAATAAATAACCTGAAACTGCAAATGTGTAAAGATTTAGATCTACAGCAATTAGCGCAAATAATCAATAATACTCATAAGTCTTAATGCAAATCCATACTAAAATCCCCACCTTCTTTGCACCTTAATGAAGCGTCCTTTCTTATCCACAACTAGGGAACGAAATTTTTGCTGAAGCGCAAAAAAATTTTGGGCAAGAATACAAAAAGCATAGCGCCAAATACATATTCGAAAGCATGGATAGAGTGAAAAAAAAGTTTTAATGAGAAAAATACCTACAGCGCAGCATCCCCAGCCGGCTATAAGGCTTCTAAAGCGATCGAAGTAGATCTTGTTTAACGTTGGAAC
Source organism: Macrostomum cliftonense (assembly GCA_950096795.1). Taxonomy (NCBI): domain Eukaryota; kingdom Metazoa; phylum Platyhelminthes; family Macrostomidae; genus Macrostomum; species Macrostomum cliftonense. The sequence continues at coordinate 618,700 of CATNEM010000263.1, read as the reverse complement.
AAAATAAGTAGGATAGCAGGGCATTTCAGCAGATCCGTTTCACTGGCAGGTACTGGAAAGAGGGGAGAAAACGAGAAAGGGAGGAGCAGTTTCGTGTCTGCCGAATTAGCTGGGTTTGCCGTGTGCGTTGAGTCAGCGATCTGCTTAATGTGAGGCATTGTGCTGCCCTGGCGTAGGCTCCTGATTGTCATCAGCTGCCTTCTCTATTGGCGGGGGGAGGCAAGGATGGATTATTTTAGATATGAATAGATACAGATAGATAGATAGATAGATAGATAGATAGATAGATAGATAGATAGATAAATAGATAGATAGATAGATAGATAGATAGATAGATAGATAGATAGATAGATAGATAGATAGATAGATAGATAGATAGATAGATAGATAGATAGATAGATAGATAGATAGATAGATAGATAGATAGATAGATAGATAGATAGATAGATAGATAGATAGATAGATAGATAGATAGATAGATAGGCAGGTACAAAGAATCCCTTACTTTCAGTTGGATGATTATCCTACTCCAGTTTCAATTAATCTCGTCGCTGAGAATTTTCAAAATTTTCCCTTTCTAGCATATGCTTGATTTTTCGCTGACGCAGTTTAGAGATGAAATTTAGCGCTGCTCACCTGGGGAAATTCTCCCCGTGCAGCCTCAAATTTCACTTGTGGCATGTCTAATCAGAGCCGCCTCTTTCTAGAAAAATCTGGCCGCAAAGTTACGTAGTGCCTTGAGATTTTCTTGAAATACAAGCCAAGCCACCAGGAGACAGAAAAATTGCAAAATCAAATCATGGAAGAATCCTAAGCATCAACCATAATTCGAATAGTATTGTACAAAAAGTAAAAAGGTGTGAACAAAAGAATCAAGCGGGTTTCGGGGTTACAAACGAAGGTCAGAGAGGCCTGTGGGATAAGCGGCGGCAATAGTGGGAAAAACACTGACCGGCCGTCGCCTCAGTTTTAAAAGGAAATTGGATTTTTTGTGTCACCTCCTTGTCCTCGGTTTCCATCGAATAGAGAAATTTAATTAAAAACAAGAATTGACAAAGCGACCCTGTTCAGTTTCTAAGAGGGTTCGAACAGGAATAAGCTGTGCGATTAATCAAATAAATAAATTAGGCAAATAATTTGTTAGAAATGTCTCAATTAATGGAGTGGATAGAGCAGACACCGAGCGACTGAGTAGGTAGATCGAAGATACCCAGAGACTGAGTAGGTAGAGCGGAGATACCCAGAGACTGAGTAGGTAGAGCGGAGATACCCCGAGACTGAGTAGGTAGAGCGGAGATACCCAGAGACTGAGTAGGTAGAGCGGAGACACCCAGAGACTGAGTAGGTAGAGAGGAGATACCCAGAGACTGAGTAGGTAGAGAAGATACACCCAGAGACTGTGTAGGTAGAGAGGAGACACCCAGAGACTAAGTAGGTAGAGAGGAGACACCCAGAGACTAAGTAGGTAGAGAAGATACACCCAGAGACTGTGTAGGTAGAGAGGAGACACCCAGAGACTGTGTAGGTAGAGAGGAGACACCTAGAGACTGAGTAGGTAGAGAAGAGACACCTAGAGACTGAGTAGGTAGAGGAGACACCCAGAGACTGAGTAGGTAGAGCGGAGATACCCAGAGACTGAGCAGGTAGATAAAGATATACTTAGAGACATAATGGGTAGATATAAACCAAACTGGCTCATATAATACACACATGGACAGAAAAGAGGCATTGCAACAAACACACTTAAAATATTCAAAAATTATGGCGAGAAAAAACCCTTCGGAAAAACAGACCGATGGCACGACGCGGGGGCGGAAGCGAACGCCATTCCAGCTAATGCATCCAGCTAAATGACGCACGAGCACTGTGACATTTCGGAATGGAACAAAAAAATCTGCTCGAGCAAAAAGATTTACGAGTACAAAGCGAGTTGCCGCGAGCGGATTTCACGCCTCGAAGCATTTTTAATTTCATTATCTCTTTTTGCCGATGGGATCGGGCAAGGTGAAGCTAAGCGGCGACAAGAGAACAAGCGCCATGTCTTTTTAGTCTAAATGAAAAAGAGACTTTAAACATGTATTTTGGGTCTATTTTAGGCCGCCGTTACTTTACAGTTCTACAACGATCTATAGCTACGATATTTACTGAGCAAATACAGCTAATGTACGCAATATGTGCATCCGATGTAAGTCTGATAAGACAACTGACAAGACGATATCTGAGCAGTCTGACTAGGCAACTGACAAGAAAATGTGTCAGCAGTCTTACTAGATAACTGACAAGAAAATGTGTCAGCAGTCTGACTAGATAACTGACAAGAAATTGTGTCAGCAGTCTGACTAGATAACTGACAAGAAATTGTGTCAGCAGTCTTACTAGATAACTGACAAGAAAATGTGTCAGCAGTCAGACTAGATAACTGACAAGAAATTGTGTCAGCAGTCTTACTAGATAACTGACAAGAAATGTGTCAGCAGTCTGACTAGGCAACTGACAAGAAAATGTGACAGCAGTCGGATTAGGCAACTGACAAGAAAATGTGTCAGCAGTCTGACTAGATCACTGACAAGACTGTCTGACATCTACGGCGCCGTTTCGACCCTCAGTCGCAGCGTCAGGCAGCAGACGCTGAGCATCTCTTCCAGCCGTCGCTCCAGCGCCGCCGGAGTCGGAGCCGCTGTGGAATCGTCGTTAGGCGCCGACAAAGTCGTCGCGCGCCCGGCCAACCAGTTGTCGATCATCTGACGCGCCCGAACGCCCGGCCAATCGCAGCGGAGCCTCCAGCAGCCGTGCTGGGCCCCGTCGGCAAGCGGAGGAGGAGCAGCACCAGCATCTGGGTCGGCTGCCTCCTCGAACAGGCGCGCCACCGGCTTGGCGACGTCGGCTTCGAGCTGATCGGCGACCCCGTCGATTTCATCCCAACGATCGAGGAAAGCGCGCGCGATTTGCCTGTCGGAGTGCGGCAAGCCGGCAAGGCTGACCAGCTGGCGGAGCTCGGCCGCGCTGGCCAGCTTGATGGACGCCTGCTGGCACGTCACGGCGCATCGGAGGCGGATCAGCGCCCGGTCCAGGCCGCCGGCGCCGCCTCTAGCGCGCCAGTCGCGTTCGACAAGCTGGCGGGCGACCAGGCGGCGTCGGATTAGGCGAGCCGCCGTCTGCGCCACGGCGAGACGTTCGCGCGGCGTCGAAGGCACCGACGACGGCGTCAAGGAGGAGTGCGGCGTCGTTGGTGGAGTGGCGTTCCAGGAGACCGGGCTGCACAGGGCGAGGCTCATCTGGCTGCCGCTCATGGCTTGTCGGGTGCTAGATGGCGGTTTCCGAAGCTGGCTCTGGCTGTTTAGTGTGGTGCTAAGGAAATCACTACAGTATACTCGTATATTATTGAGAATGATGAGGCACAGACTCTGCGAGACAGTCGCTTATTATAGCGGTTTAAGGCCGGGGGTTTCCCATGACAACAATATAAAATGCTGAGTACAGGCCGCGTGGGCAATGAGCGCTGAATAGCACGGGGCACCAACCAAACCGGAAGGTCTCTCTGCTTGCAGCTGCTGCTCATCAACAATGCCCAGCTGCTATCACAATAGCCATAACAACTCCCACAATCTCCAACAACAGACGGCGCACTTTGTGTGGAAAAAATACAAGCCACATTATATTAATACATCCTATTAAACGTGATTGGGATTACTTTATGAAAAAACGATGCGTTTTTTAAACTATATAATTGCTTCTGCTGTGGGACATGTTGCATAGGGATTTGAGCTTGCTGAGGGGTTAGGTGTACACCCGCCAGAATTTCTCTGATTATTAGTCACTGTACATGCTTTGTACTTTGGGGGGCTGCCTCGCATGATCTTAGTGTACATAGGTTAAATAGCCCGTAGCCAAAGCCCCGCAAGGCAGTTAGATGTGTTAGCGCCAAGGACGATAGATAACAACTGGATTGTCAGACCATTCCACTATAAAGGGTGGGGACTCGCAAAATCACCGCTTGCTGTTTATTGGCACGCTATTTTTAGCTACTCCTCATGCCCAGATGTACAATTCTACTCGTAGATTTCCCTAAAAAAGAACGCTTTTCGTTATCTATATTTAGGGTTAGGCTGGCTAAGAGGGGTAGGAAAAACGGGGGGGGGAGGGTCTGGTTGGGTTGAAAAACTCCTAGCCAATGAGCATCAAGCGGTGAATTTGTGAGCCAAAAATCGGGCACGCTCTAGTATCAGCCTAACAATCCGGTTGTTATATATTGTCCTTGGTTAGCACACTTGCCACCCCACTCGCTAACAATGTCAAAGGCGGCAGTTAATAGTCAGCTCATAAATAAAAGAAACTCAGGTCCTGCTAATTTATTCGTGTTTTTTATATCAGTCAGGTCAGGTAGTAATAATGAAATTGTTATTTGTACAGCAGGTATTATATTATAAAGAAATTAATATTTTTATTCATAAATCATAGTGGAACACACGAAACAGAATGCGCGCAACCTTAGCTCCAGCATGAGAAGAACATGATTAGAAAAAAAAACTATTAGCTAAGAGAAAGAAACATACAAAATGCAACGGTCAACTAGCCTTAAAAAATCCCCCCTCCAAGACAGGCGTAAAAAACAGAGCGACAACAAATTGGCCTGACTAACCAAAACTATGTAAAAAAATCCTGCTACTTCTACTATCAGTAGAGTAGACTGACAAACAGCACCGAGAATAGTAAAAATTGATTTGAAAGCTTGTCTAAAAGTTTTTAAAAAATGCGTCCGGTTTTTAAACAAAAAAAGGAACAGACGAATAAAATTAGGAAAATAGAATGCTTTTTTTATTTATTCGGATCAACTGACTGACACAACGGGAAAAAATAATATATATATATATAATTCGAATCGACAATTCGATTTCGACGCCAAAACGAATATTCATCTGTCCCCAGCGGATTCAAAATTCCAATTGTACAAGAGCAAATTTCCCCCTTAATCAATCCTGATTAGACTGGGATCTAAGAACATTCTGCTGTTCAATATAGTCGGCGTAGTCGAGTTCAACAGTAACACTAGCGGCGAGGCTCCGGCTAAGGCTGGCTTCGTTAGACTCATCGGAGCTGGAATAATCTGAAACTTCAGAATCCGAACACGTCAGCCAGGAGGACGCGCTGCTGTCTTCGTCATCAGAAGAATCGTTCGACGCATCATCGCTACTGCTGCAACTGCTGTTATTAACACTACTATTAGTAGTATTACTAGCCGAAGCGCTGTAGTCATCTTCGTCATTATCAACCGCCTGTTTCGCAGCTTCAGGAAGGTCGACAGGCTGAGGCGCCGACTGGCCGCCAGCTAGCCAGGCTGATGAGGCGAGAGCCTGGGCCGCATTGGGCCGGTCAGTAGGCAGCCAGGCCAGCAATCTGCACAGCAAATCGATTGGCCCGTTCGGCTCCGAGCGCAGCGCCTCAGGCGAGGCATTGTCGGAGGCAAGGCGAGCTCGAAGCGGCGGACACTTGGCTATGTGTTGAATCGATTCGTTGATTAGCCAGGCGGGGGCGGGCTTGAGGTGTTTCTGGTGCGAAATCGCATCGCTAGGTCTGCGTAGGGGAGACGAGGCATAATATAATGGGGATTATAATCATTATAACGTTGAATAAAATGAGGATAGGCAATACCAACGGATGAGGCCTAGAACAGCAGAAAAGATCTACCAGAGGATTTCACCCCCCCAACCGGATCTACCAGAGGATTTCAGCTACCCTCCCCCAACAGGATCTACCAGAGGATTTCAGCTACCCCCCAACCGGATCTACCAGAGGATTTCAGCTACCCTCCCCCAACAGGATCTACCAGAGGATTTCAGCTACCCCTCAACCGGATCTACTAGAGGATTTCAGCTACCCCCCCCCCCAACCGGATCTACCAGAGGATTTCAGCTACCCTCCCCCAACAGGATCTACCAGAGGATTTCAGCTACCCTCCCCCAACAGGATCTACCAGAGGATTTCAGCTACCCCCCCAACTGGATCTACCAGAGGATTTCAGCTACCCCCCCCCCCCCCCAACTGGATCTACCAGAGGATTTCAGCTACCTCCCAACCGGATCTACCAGAGGATTTCAGCTACCCCCCCCCCCCCAACTGGATCTACCAGAGGATTTCAGCTACCCCCCCAACTGGATCTACCAGAGGATTTTAGCTACCTCCCAACCGGATCTACCAGAGGATTTCAGCTACCCTCAACCGGATCTACCAGAGGATTTCAGCTACCCTCCCCCAACTGGATCTACCAGAGGATTTTAGCTACCTCCCAACCGGATCTACCAGAGGATTTCAGCTACCCCTCCCCACCGGATCTACCAGAGGATTTCAGCTACCCCCCCACCGGATCTACCAGAGGATTTCAGCTACCCCCCAACCGGATCTACCAAAGGATTTTAGCTACCCTCCCCCAACCGGATCTACCAGAGGATTTTAGCTACCCTCCCCCAACCGGATCTACCAGAGGATTTCAGCTACCCCCCAACTGGATCTACCAGAGGATTTCAGCTACCCTCCCCCAACCGGATCTACCAGAGGATTTCAGCTACCCTCCCCCAACCGGATCTATCAGAGGATTTCAGCTACCCCCAACAGGATCTACCAGAGGATTTCAGCTACCCCCCAACCGGATCTACCAGAGGATTTCAGCTACCCTCCCCCAACCGGATCTACCAGAGGATTTCAGCTACCCCTCAACCGGATCTACTAGAGGATTTCAGCTACCCCCCCCCCCCCCAACCGGATCTACCAGAGGATTTCAGCTACCCCTCAACAGGATCTACCAGAGGATTTCAGCTACCCCCCAACCGGATCTACCAGAGGATTTCAGCTACCCCTATTAACCAGATCTACCAGAGGATTTCAGCTACCCCTATTAACCGGATCTACCAGAGGATTTCAGCTACCCTCAACCGGATCTACCAGAGGATTTCAGCTACCCCCCCCAACTGGATCTACCAGAGGATTTCAGCTACCCCCCCCCCCCCAACTGGATCTACCAGAGGATTTCAGCTACCTCCCAACCGGATCTAGCAGACAAAACGAAGACCAACAAGCGAACTCACAATTCCGGATTAGAAGAGCTGTCCAACACGCCGGCAGCAATGCAGCAGAGCGCCTGAGCCTCGCCCCTACTGCAGCAGGGAAAGGCCCATTTGGCTGTCAACATTTCGTAAAGAATGCAGCCGACACTCCAAATATCAGCCGGCGTGCCGTAGGACTCGCTTAGCAGAGCCTCGGGCGCCCTGTAGGCCAGAGTGGTTGCCACGCGGGACAGGCTGCGCTCCCAGCTGCACAGACGGGACGAATTGAAGTCGGCAATTTTTAGCACGGTTGCTGACCAGTCGAGCAGCAGATTCTGCGGTTTTAGATCCCTGTGCAGCACTCGGTGACTGTGCAGATGAGCGAGGCCGCTTAGCAATTGTCGAATCAGCGAGGCAACTAATGGAAGGTCAAGAGGCTTATTGCCGCGAGCTCGCATCAGCTGTCTGAGATCGCAGTCCAACAATTCGAATACAATATGCTGGCAGAATGATTTGCCCAGCTCTGACACGAACACGTCTAATAGTTTAAGCACGTTCGGATGTCCGCAGCGTTGCAGACGCTTCAAAGTGGCCAGCTCGCGCAACGAGCCATAGTTAATGCCGCCAGTGCTGCACCATTGGACTAGTTTGACGGCCACGCGGCCTTGCGGTCCCTGGCCAATGTACACTTTGCTAAAACTGCCCGTGCCAATTGGATTCAATTGGTCGTTGAAGCTGTAGACGCCCGGCGGGCAAGACTGCCGCTTTGGCGGCGGCGGCAAACGATTCGACTGAAGCTTGAATTGATTTACAGTCCGCGTATTTAATTGAAAATGCATACAGACTTGAATTATCATAAATAATAATTGCATAACTACTTTACTTAGTTAATGGCTTCTTCAGTTGTTAATGTTATTTTTACTTTAACTATACATGTGCAAATTTACGAATTATGTGACTATTTCTAATAGCTACATATAATGGTAAGCTATAAAAATAATAATAGCATCAAGGACATGTAATTTCTTTTTGGAAAACATAAAAGCATAAAACTTTTTCGCATTCTAATAATTATCTCACTCTTTTTGTCGGCAGATTTTTCTATTTTTATTATAAAATCAAGATCCCACTTTTTTATTGAGACCATAAGTGTGCAACACTTGGCCAGCACTTTACCAATTGTAAAGTTATTAAACAGCAATATGACAAAGTATAAGATAGCATAAATGAGAGTAGCTAGCCAAAGATACTATCCAAAATTAATAATTAAGCTAGCCCTAAAACTAGATATAGATACACTTTTATATTGCACTACAAAACATTGCAATTTATTACTATAATTTATTTATTGGGTATTTGCTGTTTGTGAATCTCATGAAACAATTACCTAAGGCAATGTATAGGCACAACCTTTGGAATCACCCAGCCATTTCCAAAAGTTTCATGCACAAGAGAGTTGCAATTTGTTTATGGTTGCCACATGATAGCCATTCTGCCCAATAGTGACTTACTAGTATAGCTATGAGAAATGGCTAGGTAATTTTAAAAGTTTATTACAAAGGCAGTTGTTTACAACATGGTTTGGCTGATCTTATTAATATTTTTTTTAAAGTTTGTTTCAGACAGATTGCACAATAAAAAATTACAAAAGGAAACATCATTATCTTTAAAATTGTATCAATAAATCTAAAACAATAGATAAAAAATTAAATCAATTACATGAAAGAATTAACATTTTGGCAGATTGTTCTAATAATTTAATTTGATAAAAATATAATTAGAATACCATACATAGCACAATTAATAATTTATAATTTATACTCATAATTCAAAGTTAGATACACATAGAAAAAGATAAGAAATAGATAGGAATATAATGATTAATATATAATTAGACTTATTATTAAAAATTTTATATATGAATAATATTTTAAATTACCTAGTCATTTATAGTGGTTACACATACTGGAAAGTCATTATTGGAAAAATAGGCCTATTTGCTAAGAGTATTCCCAACCAAAGCTTAAAAATGCAAAATAAAATAAAATAAAGTTGGTTTTTTTATTTATAAAATTATATTAAGCTCTACTAGCTTATCATTTAATGCAAAAATTGAGAGGGGTGAATAGCCAAAAGTATATAGTTATAGAACAAATGTACATATAAAAACTGGAAAAGACACATGAATAAATATGCTTTGCTAATGAAACTTAATAGAAAGCCTTTGTGCAAAAACTAGGCAGCATCTTCTCAATAAGGCCTAGCTATTATATGTATCCCAAGGTTTCTCTCAAATAGGTCTATATAAAAAATAGATGTCTAACAGAGTATAACTTATTTTTCTAAATAATAATTAATTAACTAGTGTAATACTATTAGGTCCAGCATTTTTACTAGGTAGGCATATCATAGATCAAAATAGGACTATATTAATTTTCTTTTCAATGAAGAGACTAATTATAGGCCCTAGACTTAAAGCAAGGACTAGTCTAGTCTACTAAACCATGGATCACAATAACTTTTAGAGTCCCTTTGGATATTTGATGATAGCCTTTGATTATGATAAATATTAGCTAGGCATACACTTGTAAGGGCAAGCTAGCCTAATATTTTCCAAATATAAAAAGTAGAGACTTCTTGAAGTTAAGTTCATTAAAATATGTCACAATTTATAATTTCAATGAATAATTATAATTTAATTTCACTAAAAGTCATGTTGTAAAGTTCATGGTCTCAAAACTTACCCCATGCAACTATCTAGTATTGCTTTTGTTGCACTAGGTGGAACAGTGAACATGCAAAATGGAATGGCCCATGGAACTCTATGGCCAAGCGTTTGAATTCACACAAGAAAGTAAGCCATAGACAACTCAATTTGTCATGCTATGTGGAACGATGAGCCAGAATAGAAGGAATGATTTTAGCTTTTATTTGCAGAAAGAATAAAACAAGCAGAAACAGAACATTTTTCTGAGTTGCATTCAAGTGAATCATATTTCAAGTCTGAAATTGAAGCATCAAAGCATCAATATTTCAACCCCTAAAACAGATGCCGCTGCAAACAAAATCCAAACAGTTGATTGCAGCGCAGCTCCCAACCAGCCACTTGTCAGCTGTGATTGCTTGACCAACAGCTTCAGTCGCCTCTCGTTCAAGTAGCATGAATCTCCACTGCTCAAGTGTCACTCCTTCTGGTGGAACTTGCTCATCCTCAACCATGCTGGCTTCCACCAAACGGTTCTTGAAATGTGACTTCAATGCAGAGTTAGCAAATTTGGTCAGGTTTAGAAATGGTGAATACGGGGGTAGGATTTGTGTTATTATTCTGTTCCGATGGTTCTCTTGAATCTCCACATTACGATGAAAATTTGGGCCATCCATAAAAATTATCCAGTTTCCGGCAGGGTCCAGTTGATAGCAACGGTCATACTCCTAACAAGACTGACATATCCTTCATTGACAGTCCACGATGCAAGGCGGCAACGATGCGCTGTCGATCACACATAGCAATTTGGGGTGCCATTGTTGCTTAACTGATCAAACAAAAGAAAATGAAAGCGTGTTGTCTCTGTCAAAAGCTAAAACTGTTCCTTCTATTCTGGCTCATCATTCCACATACCATGACAAATTGAGTTGTCTATGGCTTACTTTCTCGTGTGAATTCAAACGCTTGGCCACAGAATTCCATGGGCCGTTCCGTTTTGCATGTCCACTGTTCCACATAGTGTGACAAAAGCAATACTATAGTATAGTATTTATATATACTCATATTATAGCACTATGGTTTTGAAGTCAAACAAATTTTAAAAGCTATATTTGTTTAGACAATGTTATTTAATACTACTAATACTAATAATAGTATATTTGTTTATTTTATTTTTTAGAATTTAAATTGCATGGAATTTAATGATCTAATCTTCAATAGGTTCCCATTCTTCCATTGAAAATAATTTCTCTAAATATTTCAAACTAAGGGCTCTCTGCCACTATAAAATTTATATTTTTCCTAGGTATGGGATTAAAGAAAAAAAAGATTAAACAAAGTATCAAGACCTAAACTTCAATAGATCCCCTATATCCAGGAAGGTAGTAGAATCCCTAGAATTTTCTAGCACATGGCACACACTTCACTGCACTGTGTGCATGGCTTAATGCATGGTGCACAAGGGCGGCGCCTGCAAAGGGTCTTGGTGCATATTGGTGTACAATCTGGCTCAAATTCACCAATGTAAGTTGCAAATTAGGTAAAAATTGAAGGGGTATGGCAAAATTAGGTAAAAATATAAAGGAAATATAAAGGAGTTAGGATATAAAGCAAAAGCAAAGCAAATAGGAAGATTTAAAGAAGTGGTTTGAGGGACTTTTTTGTCCTTCAATATTATTTTCTCCTTGGCGCACACACGCAGCATGCAACAAAAATTTTGATGCATATTATTCTGGCACATATGCTGCACCTTCCTGACCATGGTAGATCCCCATGTCCTGGGTTTATTTTTTGTGCTATAGAGATGCTATAGCATCTTGACTTTAATAATCGCATCCTGAAATTTGATAAAGGATGCAATTTTACATCCTGATTTTTTATAATTTTTCATAATAAAAGACTGCTTAAAGTTAAATAAGACTTTTAAAAAGTTGCATCTTGAACCTTGAAATTGCATCCTAAAATTAAGAACATAATGCAATTTTGCATCCTGTGCCCAACAAAAACATAAACCTAGCCCATGTCTCTATTGAACATTATGTTTTTAAATTAATTTAGATTCAGACTTTTCCCTATTGTAAAACCCCTTTTCTCCTAGAACCTAGGTATAAGAATAAGCTACAAAAATTGAGAGCAAAATTTAAAAGAGCATATTAAAAAATACCTGTTTAATTTGAATTAGTGAGCAAATTAAAAAAGATTACAAAACTAAAAATATTTTAGTAGCTTAAACTTCCATAAGTCCAAAAATAGTTATACTCTTAGTGTTGCTAGAATCCAATTCTATTCTATCCCAGACTTCCCAGTTGAAAAATGCCAACAAAGTGATTGGGGCTGGCTATCCCATTTTTTGCAGCACAGGGTATATTGTAATTATAGTTTCTTAAAAAATTAACCGCAAATTAAATTAACTTAAATAATACTGAACTAAGTCCCGCCTGTGGCAGCTCGATAACTGAAAAATATTAGTAGCCAATGGACCAATAGTTAATAAATATTAAGAAACTAAACTGTAGACCTAGCGACATGTACAATTTTAAACCAGAAAATTTGGTCCTACAAACAGTATATCTAGATCCGTATATTACTCATGTCTCGATAAAAAAGCATATAAAACGCATCGCCTAATGCAATAAACTTTTTGCACAGAATAATTCCACTTTACTCGCTTTATTGGCTCTGTATACTCACTCCAATGCTTTATGAAAGCCCACATGACAAAGTTAGAGAACCCGAATTTCCAACAAATAATATAACTATTTGTTATAACGGATAAACTATTGTGTACAGTGTACAACATGTCTAGCGTGGATAAAACTTGTAGTAATAATTTAGAACCAACAATTCCAAGCTAGCCAGAATTTTCCACCACTGTACTTAAAAAGCGACTTTTAATTTTTTTTCTTAACGATTAATCTGGTAAAATATTGTAAAAAGTTTTACTTCGCGAAATCGATTTCGTTTTTTAATCAGAATTAGGACCAGAAAGGGTCCAGATTCCAGAAATGCCCTCGAGAGAACGCAAGGCGCTCAAATCAGACGTTTAACGGTCATTTAATATGCTACAGTATCAGTTTGTTATCCGCTTGTTCAGATGCTAAAATAAGATACATATGTAGCAAATTTCGTATGCGGGCTGCACTCGCAGAACTGATGGTTTAGAACTTGTATTTTTACCGTTCCTGAACGCAGAGCGACAATTCGCTTCCTAAAGAAGGCCATTCCTGTAGGAAATTTTAGTGCGCTGAGAGCTAGAGAAATATAATGTTACATTGGCGTGCTGGGCTGCGCTCATTTAACTGGGTACAGAGCGATACAAACGAAAATAGTCTGCGACAACAAACTAGTCAATCACACGTGTTGGTTGCACGTGTGGTTGACGCAGCGGAAGATTACGAGTCTGAGTTCAACGAGTTAATAGCGTCCGGCTGTCTTATATCGTTCGAGTGTGACTTCGACGGCATAATTCCACCGATGGCTGTCGTCCAGGTTAACAAGGCGAAGGTGAGAGACCAGTGATGGTCTATCGTAAACTCAACCAACACGTGTCCAGTCACACTGCCGACACTGTCGTTTAAAACGCAAAGCTCGAGTCTAGTGGCGCCTCGGCGAAAACGCCAGCATAATCGACTTGCGAAAGACATATCTGCGGCTGCGGCTCAGAGTGGGTTCCTCTCTGTGGCGCTACCTGGTAGCTCGTAGAATTCCTGTGAACGATTCGTTCATGCGGATGGCTCAAGAAATCAACCCAATGGTAAAGATCAGAAGCGTGACTATGTAATTAGAGATCTGCCGCAACTCTGGTGCGATGCCAGCAGAAGCTTCGCAAGCAAAACTTCGCAAACTTCGCAAGCCGGACGATGCTGCCCATATAAATATGGCTGAACTGAAGGCACCATCAAGGGCCTCAATGTATAGCCACTTCCTCGGGGTCAAATCGAGTCCAAATCATGACCGACTCGGCGGCCGCGTACGGCTAGATCTGGTCATTGATCGCTAGTAACAACCCTTTCAGAATAAAGAGGCTTGGTGAGGCCCCAGCTAGCGAGGCCCGCAACAAAATGGCTGCGCCAGGGCCTTAATTCAATGCACAGTCGGGCTACGCCTCGCCGACGAAGACCCTAGAGCGTGCCGAGAACAGCATCTCTTCGGCGTGGGCACGATAATGTAACTGACTGACGCGGTCGCGTTTCCCAAACTGAAGTTTAGAGCGCATCATTGAGAGCTTCGGCGTCAGTATAAACTCACTTTCAGTTGCGCTCTTGCTCTTAGCGCACGCGTATTCCCTACAATTCCCGATCTCGGGGTCAGCCACAGATACATCTAGCTAGATAATAGATGGTTAGTTAGGCCAACGGTTTGGTCAATGTAGAAGACGACAACTATGTAGAAGGTCAACTAAACCAAAGCCACCAACTTTTGTGGACAGAATCACACGACAACCTCTTATAAACCAAGTTTTATTTTACAATAAAGTCCTCTCTGAGCCGGCTTTAGTCATTCGATGTAGTTCCTGCTGCGTCTTTTATGCGGTTATGATTTCGAGATTGACAGCTAAAAGGCATAGGAGAAGACAGCGAGAGAAAGAAACGGAGAAAATGGAAGACACTCTATGGGACAGCTGACAACTACGCCGCACCGAACTTGTGCGGACCGCATCACCAAACACCCCTTTCATAACCTAGCCTCCCGCCATTTTTCATATCTACCTGGACCAAAAAATACCCTGGTTAGATGCCAGACTAAAAACAAGGAAACTCACTGAGAATCATTCACGGTAACCAGCTGCTCTTGTGAGAAAAAGCTGTAAAATGTGCGAAACTAATTTAAGTGCATTGAAAACAACTAATAATAATTCCAATTAAAAGCTCTGATTAAAAAAAGCCGATGCTAAAGAGAGTGTAGAAACCTAAAGTAACCTAAAGTAAAACTTTCGAAAAGCATTTCATTATTTTCTAATTAAAAGAATCTCGATTAAAAAGCATGAATAAAGTAACAAGAAAAGAAACTTTCAAGCATCTTATTTAACCAAAAATAAAGTGTGAAATCCTAAATATATTATCATATTTTCTAATGAAACTCCACAAATCGCACGCAAACTTTTTATAACTCGATGTAACCACATACTAGAGCAGTTCTCTTAAGCCTTAGCGTACATGTAAAAAAATTTCCTTACACATCAAGTTCGGTAAATTATTGCCGCGGCTGAACCGAAAAGTAAGTCACGATTCTAACAAAAATTTATCGATAGTGGACACAATAGAAGGCCAATCAGGGGTGCAACACGAAAAGGGTGTGACTTTTTCAGACCAGACTGCAAAATTTAATTTAAAAGATCATAAAGACTAACGAAATTTTCGCTTTTATGCAAAAAATACTTATAGCTCTAAACATGTTGCATTTAAAATTTCTGAGTAACTTTTCATAAATTATTTATAATTAAAAGCGCAAATTATAAGGCAAGGGTATTCCGAAAATTCGTCCATTTTGTGCAAATCATTTTTCGCAAACCAATAAATTCAAATTGAGAGGCGGAAGAACATTGGAATTTTTTAGTTTCCTTTAAAACACTCTGCTTTAAAACACACACAAACAATTTACTTATTTCTTAATCTTTGCAAAATTTTTAATTAAATTTTACAGGCCCAGCCTAGTCTGGAAAAAAAGTTTCTTCCTTTGTTAAAAAATTATCTATAACTCTTTAATGTCAAGACCATCGCAGTTTTGGTTCTCTCAACTGAAGATTTGGTGTACTTCCACAACGTACATGTACCTAATGTATTTAGGTTGATTGAAATAATTTTATTAACCCTTTCATACCCTTAGAGTTACCTTGAATGTCAGCAAAAAATTTCAATAGGAAAATGAGAATATTTCATTATAATGCTATAAGTTATCGTTATAGGAACCTATGAAGGGCAAACTAGATAAAAAACGAAAAAAAGAAATTTATCAGCAAATAATCTAATCAAAAATTATACAAAGGCATATTACGATTGTATACCCAATAAGCGCATATTTAATAAATCAATCAGCTATAAAATTCCGAATATCTCCTTCACTCAAAAACCATAATTCAAAAAAGCACACCCGCTAAAGCCAATAAGCGATAAAGCTACTAATCACTCAAAACCTGAAAATTTTAGGCCGTAAAAATCAGCCAAGGCGTCAACAGTTTATAAATCCAAAAGCGGTTACTTTTCAAAGCCAAACATTCCGTCCTAATCCCTCCATTGATCTTGAGAGGCCTTGATCGCTAGCTTGGAGTCTCCCTTGCTCGCCTCTACCAGCGTTCCTTCCGATCCGTGGGCGACACCGAGCTTGGCGTCCTGGTGCTGAGCTTCAAAGCTCACTTGATCTTGAGAGGCCTTGATCGCTAGCTTGGAGTCTCCCTTGCTCGCCTCTACCAGCGTTCCTTCCGATCCGTGGGCGACACCGAGCTTGGCGTCCTGGTGCTGAGCGGCAAAACTCACTTGATCTTGAGAGGCCCTGATCGCTAGCTTGGAGTCTCCCTTGCTCGCCTCTACCAGCGTTCCTTCCGATCCGTGGGCGACACCGAGCTTGGCGTCCTGGTGCTTAGCTTTAAAGCTCACTTGATCTTGAGAGGCCTTGATCGCTAGCTTGGAGTCTCCCTTGCTCGCCTCTACCAGCGTTCCTTCCGATCCGTGGGCGACACCGAGCTTGGCGTCCTGGTGCTGAGCTTCAAAGCTCACTTGATCTTGAGAGGCCTTGATCGCTAGCTTGGAGTCTCCCTTGCTCGCCTCTACCAGCGTTCCTTCCGATCCGTGGGCGACACCGAGCTTGGCGTCCTGGTGCTGAGCTTCAAAGCTCACTTGATCTTGAGAGGCCTTGATCGCTAGCTTGGAGTCTCCCTTGCTCGCCTCTACCAGCGTTCCTTCCGATCCGTGGGCGACACCGAGCTTGGCGTCCTGGTGCTGAGCTTCAAAGCTCACTTGATCTTGAGAGGCCTTGATCGCTAGCTTGGAGTCTCCCTTGCTCGCCTCTACCAGCGTTCCTTCCGATCCGTGGGCGACACCGAGCTTGGCGTCCTGGTGCTTAGCTTAAAAGCTCACTTGATCTTGAGAGGCCTTGATCGCTAGCTTGGAGTCTCCCTTGCTCGCCTCTACCAGCGTTCCTTCCGATCCGTGGGCGACACCGAGCTTGGCGTCCTGGTGCTGAGCTTCAAAGCTCACTTGATCTTGAGAGGCCTTGATCGCTAGCTTGGAGTCTCCCTTGCTCGCCTCTACCAGCGTTCCTTCCGATCCGTGGGCGACACCGAGCTTGGCGTCCTGGTGCTGAGCTTCAAAGCTCACTTGATCTTGAGAGGCCTTGATCGCTAGCTTGGAGTCTCCCTTGCTCGCCTCTACCAGCGTTCCTTCCGATCCGTGGGCGACACCGAGCTTGGCGTCCTGGTGCTGAGCGGCAAAACTCACTTGATCTTGAGAGGCCCTGATCGCTAGCTTGGAGTCTCCCTTGCTCGTTTCTACCAGCGTTCCTTCCGATCCGTGGGCGACACCGAGCTTGGCGTCCTGGTGCTGAGCTTCAAAAGCTCACTTGATCTTGAGAGGCCTTGATCGCTAGCTTGGAGTCTCCCTTGCTCGCCTCTACCAGCGTTCCTTCCGATCCGTGGGCGACACCGAGCTTGGCGTCCTGGTGCTGAGCGGCAAAACTCACTTGATCTTGAGAGGCCTTGATCGCTAGCTTGGAGTCTCCCTTGCTCGCCTCTACCAGCGTTCCTTCCGATCCGTGGGCGACACCGAGCTTGGCGTCCTGGTGCTGAGCGTCAAAAGCTCACTTGATCTTGAGAGGCCTTGATCGCTAGCTTGGAGTCTCCCTTGCTCGCCTCTACCAGCGTTCCTTCCGATCCGTGGGCGACACCGAGCTTGGCGTCCTGGTGCTGAGCTTCAAAACTCACTTGATCTTGAGAGGCCTTGATCGCTAGCTTGGAGTCTCCCTTGCTCGCCTCTACCAGCGTTCCTTCCGATCCGTGGGCGACACCGAGCTTGGCGTCCTGGTGCTGAGCGGCAAAACTCACTTGATCTTGAGAGGCCCTTGATCGCTAGCTTGGAGTCTCCCTTGCTCGCCTCTACCAGCGTTCCTTCCGATCCGTGGGCGACACCGCGAGCTTGGCGTCCTGGTGCTGAGCGGCAAAACTCACTTGATCTTGAGAGGCCTTGATCGCTAGCTTGGAGTCTCCCTTGCTCGCCTCTACCAGCGTTCCTTCCGATCCGTGGGCGACACCGAGCTTGGCGTCCTGGTGCTGAGCGGCAAAACTCACTTGATCTTGAGAGGCCTTGATCGCTAGCTTGGAGTCTCCCTTGCTCGCCTCTACCAGCGTTCCTTCCGATCCGTGGGCGACACCGAGCTTGGCGTCCTGGTGCTGAGCGGCAAAACTCACTTGATCTTGAGAGGCCCTTGATCGCTAGCTTGGAGTCTCCCTTGCTCGCCTCTACCAGCGTTCCTTCCGATCCGTGGGCGACACCGAGCTTGGCGTCCTGGTGGCTGAGCGGCAAAACTCACTTGATCTTGAGAGGCCTTGATCGCTAGCTTGGAGTCTCCCTTGCTCGCCTCTACCAGCGTTCCTTCCGATCCGTGGGCGACACCGAGCTTGGCGTCCTGGTGCTGAGCGGCAAAACTCACTTGATCTTGAGAGGCCTTGATCGCTAGCTTGGAGTCTCCCTTGCTCGCCTCTACCAGCGTTCCTTCCGATCCGTGGGCGACACCGAGCTTGGCGTCCTGGTGCTGAGCTTCAAAAGCTCACTTGATCTTGAGAGGCCTTGATCGCTAGCTTGGAGTCTCCCTTGCTCGCCTCTACCAGCGTTCCTTCCGATCCGTGGGCGACACCGAGCTTGGCGTCCTGGTGCTGAGCGGCAAAACTCACTTGATCTTGAGAGGCCTTGATCGCTAGCTTGGAGTCTCCCTTGCTCGCCTCTACCAGCGTTCCTTCCGATCCGTGGGCGACACCGAGCTTGGCGTCCTGGTGCTGAGCGGCAAAACTCACTTGATCTTGAGAGGCCTTGATCGCTAGCTTGGAGTCTCCCTTGCTCGCCTCTACCAGCGTTCCTTCCGATCCGTGGGCGACACCGAGCTTGGCGTCCTGGTGCTGAGCTTCAAAGCTCACTTGATCTTGAGAGGCCTTGATCGCTAGCTTGGAGTCTCCCTTGCTCGCCTCTACCAGCGTTCCTTCCGATCCGTGGGCGACACCGAGCTTGGCGTCCTGGTGCTGAGCGGCAAAACTCACTTGATCTTGAGAGGCCTTGATCGCTAGCTTGGAGTCTCCCTTGCTCGCCTCTACCAGCGTTCCTTCCGATCCCGTGGGCGACACCGAGCTTGGCGTCCTGGTGCTGAGCGGCAAAGCTCACTTGATCTTGAGAGGCCTTGATCGCTAGCTTGGAGTCTCCCTTGCTCGCCTCTACCAGCGTTCCTTCCGATCCGTGGGCGACACCGAGCTTGGCGTCCTGGTGCTGAGCGGCAAAGCTCACTTGATCTTGAGAGGCCTTGATCGCTAGCTTGGAGTCTCCCTTGCTCGCCTCTACCAGCGTTCCTTCCGATCCGTGGGCGACACCGAGCTTGGCGTCCTGGTGCTGAGCTTCAAAGCTCACTTGATCTTGAGAGGCCTTGATCGCTAGCTTGGAGTCTCCCTTGCTCGCCTCTACCAGCGTTCCTTCCGATCCGTGGGCGACACCGAGCTTGGCGTCCTGGTGCTGAGCGGCAAAACTCACTTGATCTTGAGAGGCCTTGATCGCTAGCTTGGAGTCTCCCTTGCTCGCCTCTACCAGCGTTCCTTCCGATCCGTGGGCGACACCGAGCTTGGCGTCCTGGTGCTGAGGCGGCAAACTCACTTGATCTTGAGAGGCCTTGATCGCTAGCTTGGAGTCTCCCTTGCTCGCCTCTACCAGCGTTCCTTCCGATCCGTGGGCGACACCGAGCTTGGCGTCCTGGTGCTGAGCGGCGAAAACTCACTTGATCTTGAGAGGCCTTGATCGCTAGCTTGGAGTCTCCCTTGCTCGCCTCTACCAGCGTTCCTTCCGATCCGTGGGGCGACACCGAGCTTGGCGTCCTGGTGCTGAGCGGCAAAGCTCACTTGATCTTGAGAGGCCTTGATCGCTAGCTTGGAGTCTCCCTTGCTCGCCTCTACCAGCGTTCCTTCCGATCCGTGGGCGACACCGAGCTTGGCGTCCTGGTGCTGAGCTTCAAAGCTCACTTGATCTTGAGAGGCCTTGATCGCTAGCTTGGAGTCTCCCTTGCTCGCCTCTACCAGCGTTCCTTCCGATCCGTGGGCGACACCGAGCTTGGCGTCCTGGTGCTGAGCTGCAAAACTCACTTGATCTTGAGAGGCCTTGATCGCTAGCTTGGAGTCTCCCTTGCTCGCCTCTACCAGCGTTCCTTCCGATCCGTGGGCGACACCGAGCTTGGCGTCCTGGTGCTGAGCGGCAAAAGCTCACTTGATCTTGAGAGGCCTTGATCGCTAGCTTGGAGTCTCCCTTGCTCGTTTCTACCAGCGTTCCTTCCGATCCGTGGGCGACACCGAGCTTGGCGTCCTGGTGCTGAGCGGCAAAGCTCACTTGATCTTGAGAGGCCTTGATCGCTAGCTTGGAGTCTCCCTTGCTCGCCTCTACCAGCGTTCCTTCCGATCCGTGGGCGACACCGAGCTTGGCGTCCTGGTGCTGAGCGGCAAAACTCACTTGATCTTGAGAGGCCTTGATCGCTAGCTTGGAGTCCTCCCTTGCTCGCCTCTACCAGCGTTCCTTCCGATCCGTGGGCGACACCGAGCTTGGCGTCCTGTGCTGAGCTGGCAAAGCTCACTTGATCTTGAGAGGCCTTGATCGCTAGCTTGGAGTCTCCCTTGCTCGCCTCTACCAGCGTTCCTTCCGATCCGTGGGCGACACCGAGCTTGGCGTCCTGGTGCTGAGCTTCAAAGCTCACTTGATCTTGAGAGGCCTTGATCGCTAGCTTGGAGTCTCCCTTGCTCGCCTCTACCAGCGTTCCTTCCGATCCGTGGGCGACACCGAGCTTGGCGTCCTGGTGCTGAGCGGCAAAACTCACTTGATCTTGAGAGGCCTTGATCGCTAGCTTGGAGTCTCCCTTGCTCGCCTCTACCAGCGTTCCTTCCGATCCGTGGGCGACACCGAGCTTGGCGTCCTGGTGCTGAGCGGCAAAACTCACTTGATCTTGAGAGGCCTTGATCGCTAGCTTGGAGTCTCCCTTGCTCGCCTCTACCAGCGTTCCTTCCGATCCGTGGGCGACACCGAGCTTGGCGTCCTGGTGCTGAGCGGCAAAAGCTCACTTGATCTTGAGAGGCCTTGATCGCTAGCTTGGAGTCTCCCTTGCTCGCCTCTACCAGCGTTCCTTCCGATCCGTGGGCGACACCGAGCTTGGCGTCCTGGTGCTGAGCGGCAAAAGCTCACTTGATCTTGAGAGGCCCTTGATCGCTAGCTTGGAGTCTCCCTTGCTCGCCTCTACCAGCGTTCCTTCCGATCCGTGGGCGACACCGAGCTTGGCGTCCTGGTGCTGAGCGTCAAAGCTCACTTGATCTTGAGAGGCCTTGATCGCTAGCTTGGAGTCTCCCTTTGCTCGCCTCTACCAGCGTTCCTTCCGATCCGTGGGCGACACCGAGCTTGGCGTCCTGGTGCTGAGCGGCAAAGCTCACTTGATCTTGAGAGGCCTTGATCGCTAGCTTGGAGTCTCCCTTGCTCGCCTCTACCAGCGTTCCTTCCGATCCGTGGGCGACACCGAGCTTGGCGTCCTGGTGCTGAGGCTTCAAAGCTCACTTGATCTTGAGAGGCCTTGATCGCTAGCTTGGAGTCTCCCTTGCTCGCCTCTACCAGCGTTCCTTCCGATCCGTGGGCGACACCGAGCTTGGCGTCCTGGTGCTGAGGCGGCAAAACTCACTTGATCTTGAGAGGCCTTGATCGCTAGCTTGGAGTCCTCCCTTGCTCGCTCTACCAGCGTTCCTTCCGATCCGTGGGCGACACCGAGCTTGGCGTCCTGGTGCTGAGCGGCAAAACTCACTTGATCTTGAGAGGCCTTGATCGCTAGCTTGAGTCTCCCTTGCTCGCCTCTACCAGCGTTCCTTCCGATCCGTGGGCGACACCGAGCTTGGCGTCCTGGTGCTGAGCTTCAAAGCTCACTTGATCTTGAGAGGCCTTGATCGCTAGCTTGGAGTCTCCCTTGCTCGCCTCTACCAGCGTTCCTTCCGATCCGTGGGCGACACCGAGCTTGGCGTCCTGGTGCTGAGCGGCAAAACTCACTTGATCTTGAGAGGCCTTGATCGCTAGCTTGGAGTCTCCCTTGCTCGCCTCTACCAGCGTTCCTTCCGATCCGTGGGCGACACCGAGCTTGGCGTCCTGGTGCTGAGCTTCAAAAGCTCACTTGATCTTGAGAGGCCTTGATCGCTAGCTTGGAGTCTCCCTTGCTCGCCTCTACCAGCGTTCCTTCCGATCCGTGGGCGACACCGAGCTTGGCGTCCTGGTGCTGAGCGGCAAAACTCACTTGATCTTGAGAGGCCTTGATCGCTAGCTTGGAGTCTCCCTTGCTCGCCTCTACCAGCGTTCCTTCCGATCCGTGGGCGACACCGAGCTTGGCGTCCTGGTGCTGAGCTTCAAAAGCTCACTTGATCTTGAGAGGCCTTGATCGCTAGCTTGGAGTCTCCCTTGCTCGCCTCTACCAGCGTTCCCTTCCGATCCGTGGGCGACACCGAGCTTGGCGTCCTGGTGCTGAGCGGCACAAACTCACTTGATCTTGAGAGGCCTTGATCGCTAGCATTGGAGTCTCCCTTGCTCGCCTCTACCAGCGTTCCTTCCGATCCGTGGGCGACACCGAGCTTGGCGTCCTGGTGCTGAGACGGCAAAAATCACTTGATCTTGAGAGGCCTTGATCGCTAGCTTGGAGTCTCCCTTGCTCGCCTCTACCAGCGTTCCTTCCGATCCGTGGGGCGACACCGAGCTTGGCGTCCTGGTGCTGAGCGGCAAAACTCACTTGATCTTGAGAGGCCTTGATCGCTAGCTTGGAGTCTCCCTTGCTCGCCTCTACCAGCGTTCCTTCCGATCCGTGGGCGACACCGAGCTTGGCGTCCTGGTGCTGAGCGGCAAAAGCTCACTTGATCTTGAGAGGCCTTGATCGCTAGCTTGGAGTCTCCCTTGCTCGCCTCTACCAGCGTTCCTTCCGATCCGTGGGCGACACCGAGCTTGGCGTCCTGGTGCTGAGCTCAAAAGCTCACTTGATCTTGAGAGGCCTTGATACGCTAGCTTGGAGTCTCCCTTGCTCGCCTCTACCAGCGTTCCTTCCGATCCGTGGGCGACACCGAGCTTGGCGTCCTGGTGCTGAGCGGCAAAAGCTCACTTGATCTTGAGAGGCCTTGATCGCTAGCTTGGAGTCTCCCTTGCTCGCCTCTACCAGCGTTCCTTCCGATCCGTGGGCGACACCGAGCTGGCGTCCTGGTGCTGAGCTGGCCAAAACTCACTTGATCTTGAGAGGCCTTGATCGCTAGCTTGGAGTCTCCCTTGCTCGCCTCTACCAGCGTTCCTTCCGATCCGTGGGCGACACCGAGCTTGGCGTCCTGGTGCTGAGCTTCAAAGCTCACTTGATCTTGAGAGGCCTTGATCGCTAGCTTGGAGTCTCCCTTGCTCGCCTCTACCAGCGTTCCTTCCGATCCGTGGGCGACACCGAGCTTGGCGTCCTGGTGCTGAGCGGCAAAACTCACTTGATCTTGAGAGGCCTTGATCGCTAGCTTGGAGTCTCCCTTGCTCGCCTCTACCAGCGTTCCTTCCGATCCGTGGGCGACACCGAGCTTGGCGTCCTGGTGCTGAGCTTCAAAGCTCACTTGATCTTGAGAGGCCTTGATCGCTAGCTTGGAGTCTCCCTTGCTCGCCTCTACCAGCGTTCCTTCCGATCCGTGGGCGACACCGAGCTTGGCGTCCTGGTGCTGAGCTGCAAAAGCTCACTTGATCTTGAGAGGCCTTGATCGCTAGCTTGGAGTCTCCCTTGCTCGCCTCTACCAGCGTTCCTTCCGATCCGTGGGCGACACCGAGCTTGGCGTCCTGGTGCTGAGCTTCAAAGCTCACTTGATCTTGAGAGGCCTTGATCGCTAGCTTGGAGTCTCCCTTGCTCGCCTCTACCAGCGTTCCTTCCGATCCGTGGGCGACACCGAGCTTGGCGTCCTGGTGCTGAGCGGCAAAGCTCACTTGATCTTGAGAGGCCTTGATCGCTAGCTTGGAGTCTCCCTTGCTCGCCTCTACCAGCGTTCCTTCCGATCCGTGGGCGACACCGAGCTTGGCGTCCTGGTGCTGAGCGGCAAAAGCTCACTTGATCTTGAGAGGCCTTGATCGCTAGCTTGGAGTCTCCCTTGCTCGCCTCTACCAGCGTTCCTTCCGATCCGTGGGCGACACCGAGCTTGGCGTCCTGGTGCTGAGCTTCAAAGCTCACTTGATCTTGAGAGGCCTTGATCGCTAGCTTGGAGTCTCCCTTGCTCGCCTCTACCAGCGTTCCTTCCGATCCGTGGGCGACACCGAGCTTGGCGTCCTGGTGCTGAGCGGCAAAACTCACTTGATCTTGAGAGGCCTTGATCGCTAGCTTGGAGTCTCCCTTGCTCGCCTCTACCAGCGTTCCTTCCGATCCGTGGGCGACACCGAGCTTGGCGTCCTGGTGCTGAGCGTCAAAGCTCACTTGATCTTGAGAGGCCTTGATCGCTAGCTTGGAGTCTCCCTTGCTCGCCTCTACCAGCGTTCCTTCCGATCCGTGGGCGACACCGAGCTTGGCGTCCTGGTGCTGAGCGGCAAAGCTCACTTGATCTTGAGAGGCCTTGATCGCTAGCTTGGAGTCTCCCTTGCTCGCCTCTACCAGCGTTCCTTCCGATCCGTGGGCGACACCGAGCTTGGCGTCCTGGTGCTGAGCTTCAAAGCTCACTTGATCTTGAGAGGCCTTGATCGCTAGCTTGGAGTCTCCCTTGCTCGCCTCTACCAGCGTTCCTTCCGATCCGTGGGCGACACCGAGCTTGGCGTCCTGGTGCTGAGCGGCAAAACTCACTTGATCTTGAGAGGCCTTGATCGCTAGCTTGGAGTCTCCCTTGCTCGCCTCTACCAGCGTTCCTTCCGATCCGTGGGCGACACCGAGCTTGGCGTCCTGGTGCTGAGCGGCAAAACTCACTTGATCTTGAGAGGCCTTGATCGCTAGCTTGGAGTCTCCCTTGCTCGCCTCTACCAGCGTTCCTTCCGATCCGTGGGCGACACCGAGCTTGGCGTCCTGGTGCTGAGCGGCAAAGCTCACTTGATCTTGAGAGGCCTTGATCGCTAGCTTGGAGTCTCCCTTGCTCGCCTCTACCAGCGTTCCTTCCGATCCGTGGGCGACACCGAGCTTGGCGTCCTGGTGCTGAGCGGCAAAGCTCACTTGATCTTGAGAGGCCTTGATCGCTAGCTTGGAGTCTCCCTTGCTCGCCTCTTACCAGCGTTCCTTCCGATCCGTGGGCGACACCGAGCTTGGCGTCCTGGTGCTGAGCTTCAAAGCTCACTTGATCTTGAGAGGCCTTGATCGCTAGCTTGGAGTCTCCCTTGCTCGCCTCTACCAGCGTTCCTTCCGATCCGTGGGCGACAACCGGAGCTTGGCGTCCTGGTGCTGAGCGGCAAAACTCACTTGATCTTGAGAGGCCTTGATCGCTAGCTTGGGAGTCTCCCTTGCTCGCCTCTACACAGCGTTCCTTCCGATCCGTGGGCGACACCAGAGCTTGGCGTCCTGGTGCTGAGCTTCAAAAGCTCACTTGATCTTGAGGAGGCCTTGATCGCTAGCTTGGAGTCTCCCTTGCTCGCCTCTACCAGCGGTTCCTTCCGATCCGTGGGCGACACCGAGCTTGGCGTCCTGGTGCTGAGCGGCAAAACTCACTTGATCTTGAGAGGCCTTGATCGCTAGCTTGGAGTCTCCCTTGCTCGCCTCTACCAGCGTTCCTTCCGATCCGTGGGCGACACCGAGCTTGGCGTCCTGGTGCTGAGCGGCAAAACTCACTTGATCTTTGAGAGGCCTTGATCGCTAGCTTGGAGTCTCCCTTGCTCGCCTCTACCAGCGTTCCTGTCCGATCCGTGGGCGACACCGCTTGGCGTCCTGGTGCTGAGCTTCAAAGCTCACTTGATCTTGAGAGGCCTTGATCGCTAGCTTGGAGTCTCCCTTGCTCGCCTCTACCAGCGTTCCTTCCGATCCGTGGGCGAACACCGAGCCTTGCGTCCTGGTGCTGAGCGGCAAACTCACTTGATCTTGAGAGGCCTTGATCGCTAGCTTGGAGTCTCCCTTGCTCGCCTCTACCAGCGTTCCTTCCGATCCGTGGGCGACACCGAGCTTGGCGTCCTGGTGCTGAGCGGCAAAGCTCACTATGATCTTGAGAGGCCTTGATCGCTAGCTTGGAGTCTCCCTTGCTCGCCTCTACCAGCGTTACCTTCCGATCCGTGGGCGACACCGAGCTTGGCGTCCTGGTGCTGAGCTTCAAAGCTCACTGTTGATCTTGAGAGGCCCTGATCGCTAGCTTGGAGTCTCCCTTGCTCGTCCCTACCCAGCGTTCCTTTTTCGATCCGTGGGCGACACGAGCTTGGCGTCCTGTTTGCTGAGCGGCAAAGACTCACTTGATCTTGAGAGGCCTTGATCGCTGAGCTTGGAGTCTCCCTTGCTCGCCTCTACCAGCGTTCCTTCCGATCGTAGGGCGACCACCGAGTCTTGGCGTCATGGTGCTGAGCTTCAAAGTGCTTCACTTGATCTGAGAAGGCCTTGATCGCTAGCTTGGAGTCTCCCTTGACTCGCCTCTACCAGCGTTCTTCCGATCGTGGCGACAACCGAGCCTTGGCGTCTGGATGCTGAGCGGGCACAATACTCACTGATCTTGAGAGGCCTTGATCGCTAGCTTGAGTCTCCCTTGCTCGCCTCTACCAGCGTTCCTTCCGATCCGTGGGCGACACCGAGCTTGGCGTCCTGGTTGCTGAGCGGCAAAGATCACTTGATCTTGAGAGGCCTTGATCGCCTAGCTTGGAGTCTCCCTGCTCGCCTCTACCAGCGTTCCTTCCGATCCGTGGGCGACACCGAGCTGGCGTCCTGGTGCTGAGCTGCAAAACTCACTTGATCTTGAGAGGCCTTGATCGCTAGCTTGGAGTCCTCCCTTGCTCGCCTCTACCAGCGTTCCTTCCGATCCGTGGGCGACACCGAGCTTGGCGTCCTGGTGCTGAGCGGGCAAAACTCACTTGATCTTGAGAGGCCTTGATCGCTAGCTTGGAGTCTCCCTTGCTCGCCTCTACCAGCGTTCCTTCCGATCCGTGGGCGACAACCGAGCTTGGCGTTCCTGGTGCTGAGCTTCAAAAGCTCACTGATCTTGAGAGGCCTTGATCGCTAGCTTGGAGTCCTCCCTTGCTCGCCTCTACCAGCGTTTCCTTCCGATCCGTGGGGCGACACCGAGCTTGGCGTCCTGGTGCTGAGCGGCAAACTCACTTGATCTTGAGAGGCCTTGATCGCTAGCTTGGAGTCTCCCTTGCTCGCCTCTACCAGCGTTCCTTCCGATCCGTGGGCGACACCGAGCTTGGCGTCCTGGTGCTGGAGCTTCAAAGCTCACTTGATCTTGAGAGGCCTTGATCGCTAGCTTGGAGTCTCCCTTGCTCGCCTCTACCAGCGTTCCTTCCGATCCGTGGGCGACACCGAGCTTGGCGTCCTGGTGCTGGAGCGGCAAAACTCACTTGATCTTGAGAGGCCTTGATCGCTAGCTTGGAGTCTCCCTTGCTCGCCTCTACCAAGCGTTCCTTCCGATCCGTGGGCGACACCGAGCTTGGCGTCCTGGTGCTGAGGCGTCAAAGCTCACTATTGATCTTGAGAGGCCTTGATCGCTAGCTTGGAGTCTCCCTTGCTCGCCTCTACCAGCGTTCCTTCCGATCCGTGGGCGACACCGAGCTTGGCGTCCTGGTGCTGAGCTTCAAAAGCTCACTTGATCTTGAGAGGCCTTGATCGCTAGCTTGGAGTCTCCCTTGCTCGCCTCTACCAGCGTTCCTTCCGATCCGTGGGCGACACCGGAGCTTGGCGTCCTGGTGCTGAGCGGCAAAACTCACTTGATCTTGAGAGGCCTTGATCGCTAGCTTGGAGTCTCCCTTGCTCGCCTCTACCAGCGTTCCTTCCGATCCGTGGGCGACAACCGAGCTTGGCGTCCTGGTGCTGAGCTGCAAAGCTCACTTGATCTTGAGAGGCCTTGATCGCTAGCTTGGAGTCTCCCTTGCTCGCCTCTACCAGCGTTCCTTCCGATCCGTGGGCGACACCGAGCTTGGCGTCCTGGTGCTGAGCTGCAAAGCTCACTTGATCTTGAGAGGCCTTGATCGCTAGCTTGGAGTCTCCTTGCTCGCCTCTACCAGCGTTCCTTCCGATCCGTGGGCGACACCGAGCTTGGCGTCCTGGTGCTGAGCTTCAAAGCTCACTTGATCTTGAGAGGCCTTGATCGCTAGCTTGGAGTCTCCCTTGCTCGCCTCTACCAGCGTTCCTTCCGATCCGTGGGCGACACCGAGCTTGGCGTCCTGGTGCTGAGCGGCAAAACTCACTTGATCTTGAGAGGCCTTGATCGCTAGCTTGGAGTCTCCCTTGCTCGCCTCTACCAGCGTTCCTTCCGATCCGTGGGCGACACCGAGCTTGGCGTCCTGGTGCTGAGCGGCAAAAGCTCACTTGATCTTGAAGGCCTTGATCGCTAGCTTGGAGTCTCCCTTGCTCGCCTCTACCAGCGTTCCTTCCGATCCGTGGGCGACACCGAGCTTGGCGTCCTGGTGCTGAGCGGCAAAAGCTCACTTGATCTTGAGAGGCCCTTGATCGCTAGCTTGGAGTCTCCCTTGCTCGCCTCTACCAGCGTTCCTTCCGATCCGTGGGCGACACCGAGCTTGGCGTCCTGGTGCTGAGCTTCAAAGCTCACTTGATCTTGAGAGGCCTTGATCGCTAGCTTGGAGTCTCCCTTGCTCGCCTCTACCAGCGTTCCTTCCGATCCGTGGGCGACACCGAGCTTGGCGTCCTGGTGCTGAGCGGCAAAGCTCACTTGATCTTGAGAGGCCTTGATCGCTAGCTTGGAGTCTCCCTTGCTCGCCTCTACCAGCGTTCCTTCCGATCCGTGGGCGACACCGAGCTTGGCGTCCTGGTGCTGAGCGGCAAAACTCACTTGATCTTGAGAGGCCTTGATCGCTAGCTGAGTCTCCCATTGCTCGCCTCTACCAGCGTTCCTTCCGATCCGTGGGCGACAGTCACCTGAGCCTTGGCGTCCTGGTTGCTGAGCTGCAAAAGCTCACTTGATCTTGAGTAGGCCTTGAGAGCGCTAGCTTGGGAGTCTCCCTTGGCTCGCCTCTGACCTAGCGTTCCTTCCGATCCGTGTGGGCGACACCGACTTGGGTCGTCCTGGTGCCTGTAGCGGCAAAGCCACTTTGATTCTTGATAGCCTTGATCGCTAGTCCTTGGATGTCTACCTTGTTCTCCGCCCTCTACCAGCTGTTCCGTTCCCGTGCATCCTGTGGCGACACCGAGCTTGTGGCGTCCTGGTTGCTGTGAGCTTCAATAAGCTCACTTGTACTCGTCTTCAGAGGCCTATTGATCGCTATCTGGAGTCTCCCTTGCCTCGCCTCTACCGCGTTCCTTCTGATCCGTGGGCGACACCGGTAGCTTGGAGTCCTGGTGTCTGGATGGCGGCAAACTCACTTGTCGATCTTGAGAGGGTGGCCTTGCTCGCTAGTCTTGGAGTCTCCCTTGCTCGCCTCTACCAGCGTTCCTTCCGATCCGTGGGCGACACCCGAGCTTGGCGTCCTGGTGCTGAGCTTCAAAAGCTCACTTGATCTTGAGAGGGCCTTGATCGCTAGCTTGAGTCTCCCTTGCCTCGCCTCTACCAGCGTTCCTTCCGATCCGTGGGCGACACCGAGCTTGGCGTCCTGGTGCTGTGCGCGGCAAAACTCACTTGATCTTGAGAGGCCTTGATCGCTAGCTTGGAGTCTCCCTTGCTCGCCTCTACCAGCGTTCTTCCGATCCGTGGGCGACACCGAGCTTGGCGTCCTGGTGCTGAGCTTCAAAGCTCACTTGATCTTGAGAGGCCTTGATCGCTAGCTTGGGAGTCTCCCTGCTCGCCTCTACCAGCGTTCCTTCCGATCCGTGGGCGACACCGAGCTTGGCGTCCTGGTGCTGAGCGGCAAAACTCACTTGATCTTGAGAGGCCTGATCGCTAGCTTGGAGTCTCCCTTGCTCGCCTCTACCAGCGTTCCTTCCGATCCGTGGGCGACACCGAGCTTGGCGTCCTGGTGCTGAGCGGCAAAGCTCACTTGATCTTGAGAGGCCTTGATCGCTAGCTTGGAGTCTCCCCTTGCTCGCCTCTACCAGCGTTCCTTCCGATCCGTGTGGCGACACCGAGCTTGGCGTCCTGGTGCTTAGTCGGCAAAGCTCACTTGATCTTGAGAGGCCTTGATCGCTAGCTTGGAGTCTCCCTTGCTCGCCTCTACCAGCGTTCCTTCCGATCCGTGGGCGACACCGAGCTTGGCGTCCTGGTGCTGAGCTCAAAGCTCACTTGATCTTGAGAGGCCTTGATCGCTAGCTTGGAGTCTCCCTTGCTCGCCTCTACCAGCGTTCCTTCCGATCCGTGGGCGACACCGAGCTTGGCGTCCTGGTGCTGAGCGGCAAAACTCACTTGATCTTGAGAGGCCTTGATCGCTAGCTTGGAGTCTCCCTTGCTCGCCTCTACCAGCGTTCCTTCCGATCCGTGGCGACACCGAGCTTGGCGTCCTGGTGCTGAGCGGCAAAACTCACTTGATCTTGAGAGGCCTTGATCGCTAGCTTGGAGTCTCCCTTGCTCGCCTCTACCAGCGTTCCTTCCGATCCGTGGGCGACACCGAGCTTGGCGTCCTGGTGCTGAGCTTCAAAGCTCACTTGATCTTGAGAGGCCTTGATCGCTAGCTTGGAGTCTCCCTTGCTCGCCTCTACCAGCGTTCCTTCCGATCCGTGGGCGACACCGAGCTTGGCGTCCTGGTGCTGAGCGTCAAAGCTCACTTGATCTTGAGAGGCCTTGATCGCTAGCTTGGAGTCTCCCTTGCTCGCCTCTACCAGCGTTCCTTCCGATCCGTGGGCGACACCGAGCTTGGCGTCCTGGTGCTGAGCTTCAAAGCTCACTTGATCTTGAGAGGCCTTGATCGCTAGCTTGGAGTCTCCCTTGCTCGCCTCTACCAGCGTTCCTTCCGATCCGTGGGCGACACCGAGCTTGGCGTCCTGGTGCTGAGCGGCAAAACTCACTTGATCTTGAGAGGCCTTGATCGCTAGCTTGGAGTCTCCCTTGCTCGCCTCTACCAGCGTTCCTTCCGATCCGTGGGCGACACCGAGCTTGGC
Organism: Macrostomum cliftonense; assembly: GCA_950096795.1. Lineage (NCBI taxonomy): Eukaryota > Metazoa > Platyhelminthes > Macrostomidae > Macrostomum > Macrostomum cliftonense. The sequence goes on along the minus strand of CATNEM010000263.1, from coordinate 587,620 downwards.
GTCCTGGTGCTGAGCGTCAAAAGCTCACTTGATCTTGAGAGGCCTTGATCGCTAGCTTGGAGTCTCCCTTGCTCGCCTCTACCAGCGTTCCTTCCGATCCGTGGGCGACACCGAGCTTGGCGTCCTGGTGCTGAGCGGCAAAACTCACTTGATCTTGAGAGGCCTTGATCGCTAGCTTGGAGTCTCCCTTGCTCGCCTCTACCAGCGTTCCTTCCGATCCGTGGGCGACACCGAGCTTGGGCGTCCTGGTGCTGAGCGGCAAAGCTCACTTGATCTTGAGAGGCCTTGATCGCTAGCTTGGAGTCTCCCTTGCTCGCCTCTACCAGCGTTCCTTCCGATCCGTGGGCGACACCGAGCTTGGCGTCCTGGTGCTGAGCGGCAAAACTCACTTGATCTTGAGAGGCCTTGATCGCTAGCTGGAGTCTCCCTTGCTCGCCTCTACCAGCGTTCCTTCCGATCCGTGGGCGACACCGAGCTTGGCGTCCTGGTGCTGAGCTTCAAAGCTCACTTGATCTTGAGAGGCCTTGATCGCTAGCTTGGAGTCTCCCTTGCTCGCCTCTACCAGCGTTCCTTCCGATCCGTGGGCGACACCGAGCTTGGCGTCCTGGTGCTGAGCGGCAAAACTCACTTGATCTTGAGAGGCCTTGATCGCTAGCTTGGAGTCTCCCTTGCTCGCCTCTACCAGCGTTCCTTCCGATCCGTGGGCGACACCGAGCTTGGCGTCCTGGTGCTGAGCGGCAAAGCTCACTTGATCTTGAGAGGCCTTGATCGCTAGCTTGGAGTCTCCCTTGCTCGCCTCTACCAGCGTTCCTTCCGATCCGTGGGCGACACCGAGCTTGGCGTCCTGGTGCTGAGCTTCAAAAGCTCACTTGATCTTGAGAGGCCTTGATCGCTAGCTTGGAGTCTCCCTTGCTCGCCTCTACCAGCGTTCCTTCCGATCCGTGGGCGACACCGAGCTTGGCGTCCTGGTGCTGAGCGGCAAAGCTCACTTGATCTTGAGAGGCCTTGATCGCTAGCTTGGAGTCTCCCTTGCTCGCCTCTACCAGCGTTCCTTCCGATCCGTGGGCGACACCGAGCTTGGCGTCCTGGTGCTGAGCGCAAAACTCACTTGATCTTGAGAGGCCTTGATCGCTAGCTTGGAGTCTCCCTTGCTCGCCTCTACCAGCGTTCCTTCCGATCCGTGGGCGACACCGAGCTTGGCGTCCTGGTGCTGAGCGGCAAAACTCACTTGATCTTGAGAGGCCTTGATCGCTAGCTTGGAGTCTCCCTTGCTCGCCTCTACCAGCGTTCCTTCCGATCCGTGGGCGACACCGAGCTTGGCGTCCTGGTGCTGAGCGGCAAAACTCACTTGATCTTGAGAGGCCTTGATCGCTAGCTTGGAGTCTCCCTTGCTCGCCTCTACCAGCGTTCCTTCCGATCCGTGGGCGACACCGAGCTTGGCGTCCTGGTGCTGAGCTTCAAAGCTCACTTGATCTTGAGAGGCCTTGATCGCTAGCTTGGAGTCTCCCTTGCTCGCCTCTACCAGCGTTCCTTCCGATCCGTGGGCGACACCGAGCTTGGCGTCCTGGTGCTGAGCGGCAAACTCACTTGATCTTGAGAGGCCTTGATCGCTAGCTTGGAGTCTCCCTTGCTCGCCTCTACCAGCGTTCCTTCCGATCCGTGGGCGACACCGAGCTTGGCGTCCTGGTGCTGAGCTTCAAAGCTCACTTGATCTTGAGAGGCCTTGATCGCTAGCTTGGAGTCTCCCTTGCTCGCCTCTACCAGCGTTCCTTCCGATCCGTGGGCGACACCGAGCTTGGCGTCCTGGTGCTGAGCGGCAAAACTCACTTGATCTTGAGAGGCCTTGATCGCTAGCTTGGAGTCTCCCTTGCTCGCCTCTACCAGCGTTCCTTCCGATCCGTGGGCGACACCGAGCTTGGCGTCCTGGTGCTGAGCTGCAAAAGCTCACTTGATCTTGAGAGGCCTTGATCGCTAGCTTGGAGTCTCCCTTGCTCGCCTCTACCAGCGTTCCTTCCGATCCGTGGGCGACACCGAGCTTGGCGTCCTGGTGCTGAGCTGCAAAACTCACTTGATCTTGAGAGGCCTTGATCGCTAGCTTGGAGTCTCCCTTGCTCGCCTCTACCAGCGTTCCTTCCGATCCGTGGGCGACACCGAGCTTGGCGTCCTGGTGCTGAGCGGCAAAGCTCACTTGATCTTGAGAGGCCTTGATCGCTAGCTTGGAGTCTCCCTTGCTCGCCTCTACCAGCGTTCCTTCCGATCCGTGGGCGACACCGAGCTTGGCGTCCTGGTGCTGAGCTTCAAAGCTCACTTGATCTTGAGAGGCCTTGATCGCTAGCTTGGAGTCTCCCTTGCTCGCCTCTACCAGCGTTCCTTCCGATCCGTGGGCGACACCGAGCTTGGCGTCCTGGTGCTGAGCGGCAAAGCTCACTTGATCTTGAGAGGCCTTGATCGCTAGCTTGGAGTCTCCCTTGCTCGCCTCTACCAGCGTTCCTTCCGATCCGTGGGCGACACCGAGCTTGGCGTCCTGGTGCTGAGCTGCAAAGCTCACTTGATCTTGAGAGGCCTTGATCGCTAGCTTGGAGTCTCCCTTGCTCGCCTCTACCAGCGTTCCTTCCGATCCGTGGGCGACACCGAGCTTGGCGTCCTGGTGCTGAGCGGCAAAACTCACTTGATCTTGAGAGGCCTTGATCGCTAGCTTGGAGTCTCCCTTGCTCGCCTCTACCAGCGTTCCTTCCGATCCGTGGGCGACACCGAGCTTGGCGTCCTGGTGCTGAGCGGCAAAGCTCACTTGATCTTGAGAGGCCTTGATCGCTAGCTTGGAGTCTCCCTTGCTCGCCTCTACCAGCGTTCCTTCCGATCCGTGGGCGACACCGAGCTTGGCGTCCTGGTGCTGAGCGGCAAACTCACTTGATCTTGAGAGGCCTTGATCGCTAGCTTGGAGTCTCCCTGCTCGCCTCTACCAGCGTTCCTTCCGATCCGTGGGCGACACCGAGCTTGGCGTCCTGGTGCTGAGCTTCAAAGCTCACTTGATCTTGAGAGGCCTTGATCGCTAGCTTGGAGTCTCCCTTGCTCGCCTCTACCAGCGTTCCTTCCGATCCGTGGGCGACACCGAGCTTGGCGTCCTGGTGCTGAGCTGCAAAGCTCACTTGATCTTGAGAGGCCTTGATCGCTAGCTTGGAGTCTCCCTTGCTCGCCTCTACCAGCGTTCCTTCCGATCCGTGGGCGACACCGAGCTTGGCGTCCTGGTGCTGAGCGGCAAAAGCTCACTTGATCTTGAGAGGCCTTGATCGCTAGCTTGGAGTCTCCCCTTGCTCGCCTCTACCAGCGTTCCTTCCGATCCGTGGGCGACACCGAGCTTGGCGTCCTGGTGCTGAGCGGCAAAACTCACTTGATCTTGAGAGGCCTTGATCGCTAGCTTGGAGTCTCCCTTGCTCGCCTCTACCAGCGTTCCTTCCGATCCGTGGGCGACACCGAGCTTGGCGTCCTGGTGCTGAGCGGCAAAACTCACTTGATCTTGAGAGGCCTTGATCGCTAGCTTGGAGTCTCCCTTGCTCGCCTCTACCAGCGTTCCTTCCGATCCGTGGGCGACACCGAGCTTGGCGTCCTGGTGCTGAGCGGCAAAACTCACTTGATCTTGAGAGGCCTTGATCGCTAGCTTGGAGTCTCCCTTGCTCGCCTCTACCAGCGTTCCTTCCGATCCGTGGGCGACACCGAGCTTGGCGTCCTGGTGCTGAGCGGCAAAGCTCACTTGATCTTGAGAGGCCTTGATCGCTAGCTTGGAGTCTCCCTTGCTCGCCTCTACCAGCGTTCCTTCCGATCCGTGGGCGACACCGAGCTTGGCGTCCTGGTGCTGAGCTGCAAAGCTCACTTGATCTTGAGAGGCCTTGATCGCTAGCTTGGAGTCTCCCTTGCTCGCCTCTACCAGCGTTCCTTCCGATCCGTGGGCGACACCGAGCTTGGCGTCCTGGTGCTGAGCTTCAAAGCTCACTTGATCTTGAGAGGCCTTGATCGCTAGCTTGGAGTCTCCCTTGCTCGCCTCTACCAGCGTTCCTTCCGATCCGTGGGCGACACCGAGCTTGGCGTCCTGGTGCTGAGCGGCAAAACTCACTTGATCTTGAGAGGCCTTGATCGCTAGCTTGGAGTCTCCCTTGCTCGCCTCTACCAGCGTTCCTTCCGATCCGTGGGCGACACCGAGCTTGGCGTCCTGGTGCTGAGCGGCAAAACTCACTTGATCTTGAGAGGCCTTGATCGCTAGCTTGGAGTCTCCCTTGCTCGCCTCTACCAGCGTTCCTTCCGATCCGTGGGCGACACCGAGCTTGGCGTCCTGGTGCTGAGCGGCAAAAGCTCACTTGATCTTGAGAGGCCTTGATCGCTAGCTTGGAGTCTCCCTTGCTCGCCTCTACCAGCGTTCCTTCCGATCGTGGGCGACACCCGAGCTTGGCGTCCTGGTGCCTGAGCGGCAAAAGCTAACTTGAATCTTGAGAGGCCTTGATCGCTAGCTTGGGAGTCGTCCCTTGCTCGCACTCTACAAGCGTGCCTTCCCGATCCGTGGGCGACACCAGAGCTTGGCGTCCTGGTGCCTGAGCGGCAAAAGCTCACTTGATCTTGAGAGGCCTTGATCGCTAGGCTTGGAGTCTCCCTTGCTCGCCTCTACCAGCGTTCCCTTCCGATCCGTGGGCGACACCGGGAGCGTGGCGTCCTGGTGCTGAGCGGTAAAGCTCACTTGATCATTGAGAGGCCTTGATCGCTAGCCTTGGACGTCTCCCTTAGCTCGCCTCTACCAGCGTCCTTCCGGCGTTGGGCACACCGATCTTGGCGTCCTGGTGCTGGAGCTTCAGAAAAGCTCACTTTGATCTTGAGAGGCCTTGATCGCTAGCTTGGAGTCTCCCTTGCTCGCCTCTACCAGCGTCCTCCGATCGTAGGGCGACACCACATCTGGCGTCCTGGTGCTGAGCGGCAAAACTCACTTGATCTTGGGAGAGGACTTGATCGCTAGCTTGGGAGTCTCCCTTGCTCAGCCTCTACCAGCGTGGTCCTTCCGATACCGTGGGCGACACCGAGGCTTGGCGTCCCTGGTGCATGAGCGGCAAACTCACTTGATCTTGTCAGATAGCCTTGATCGCTAGCTTGGAGTCTCCCTTGCTCGCCTCTACCAGCGTTCCTTCCGATCCTGTGGGCGACACCGAGCTTGGCGTCCTGGTGCTGAGCTTCAAAGCTCACTTGATCTTGAGAGGCCTTGATCGCTAGCTTGGAGTCTCCCTTGCTCGCCTCTACCAGCGTTCCTTCCGATCCGTGGGCGACACCGAGCTTGGCGTCCTGGGTGCTGAGCGGCAAAGCTCACTTGATCTTGAGAGGCCTTGATCGCTAGCTTGGAGTCTCCCTTGCTCGCCTCTACCAGCGTTCCTTCCGATCCGTGGGCGACACCGAGCTTGGCGTCCTGGTGCTGAGCTGCAAAGCTCACTTGATCTTGAGAGGCCTTGATCGCTAGCTTGGAGTCTCCCTTGCTCGCCTCTACCAGCGTTCCTTCCGATCCGTGGGCGACACCGAGCTTGGCGTCCTGGTGCTGAGCTGCAAAAGCTCACTTGATCTTGAGAGGCCTTGATCGCTAGCTTGGAGTCTCCCTTGCTCGCCTCTACCAGCGTTCCTTCCGATCCGTGGGCGACACCGAGCTGGCGTCCTGGTGCTGAGCTTCAAAAGCTCACTTGATCTTGAGAGGCCTTGATCGCTAGCTTGGAGTCTCCCTTGCTCGCCTCTACCAGCGTTCCTTCCGATCCGTGGGCGACACCGAGCTTGGCGTCCTGGTGCTGAGCTTCAAAGCTCACTTGATCTTGAGAGGCCTTGATCGCTAGCTTGGAGTCTCCCTTGCTCGCCTCTACCAGCGTTCCTTCCGATCCGTGGGCGACACCGAGCTTGGCGTCCTGGTGCTGAGCTTCAAAGCTCACTTGATCTTGAGAGGCCTTGATCGCTAGCTTGGAGTCTCCCTTGCTCGCCTCTACCAGCGTTCCTTCCGATCCGTGGGCGACACCGAGCTTGGCGTCCTGGTGCTGAGCTTCAAAGCTCACTTGATCTTGAGAGGCCTTGATCGCTAGCTTGGAGTCTCCCTTGCTCGCCTCTACCAGCGTTCCTTCCGATCCGTGGGCGACACCGAGCTTGGCGTCCTGGTGCTTAGCTTCAAAGCTCACTTGATCTTGAGAGGCCCTGATCGCTAGCTTGGAGTCTCCCTTGCTCGCCTCTACCAGCGTTCCTTCCGATCCGTGGGCGACACCGAGCTTGGCGTCCTGGTGCTGAGCGGCAAAACTCACTTGATCTTGAGAGGCCTTGATCGCTAGCTTGGAGTCTCCCTTGCTCGCCTCTACCAGCGTTCCTTCCGATCCGTGGGCGACACCGAGCTTGGCGTCCTGGTGCTGAGCGGCAAAGCTCACTTGATCTTGAGAGGCCTTGATCGCTAGCTTGGAGTCTCCCTTGCTCGCCTCTACCAGCGTTCCTTCCGATCCGTGGGCGACACCGAGCTTGGTGTCCTGGTGCTGAGCGGCAAAACTCACTTGATCTTGAGAGGCCTTGATCGCTAGCTTGGAGTCTCCCTTGCTCGCCTCTACCAGCGTTCCTTCCGATCCGTGGGCGACACCGAGCTTGGCGTCCTGGTGCTGAGCGGCAAAGCTCACTTGATCTTGAGAGGCCTTGATCGCTAGCTTGGAGTCTCCCTTGCTCGCCTCTACCAGCGTTCCTTCCGATCCGTGGGCGACACCGAGCTTGGCGTCCTGGTGCTGAGCTTCAAAGCTCACTTGATCTTGAGAGGCCTTGATCGCTAGCTTGGAGTCTCCCTTGCTCGCCTCTACCAGCGTTCCTTCCGATCCGTGGGCGACACCGAGCTTGGCGTCCTGGTGCTGAGCGGCAAAAATCACTTGATCTTGAGAGGCCTTGATCGCTAGCTTGGAGTCTCCCTTGCTCGCCTCTACCAGCGTTCCTTCCGATCCGTGGGCGACACCGAGCTTGGCGTCCTGGTGCTGAGCGGCAAAACTCACTTGATCTTGAGAGGCCTTGATCGCTAGCTTGGAGTCTCCCTTGCTCGCCTCTACCAGCGTTCCTTCCGATCCGTGGGCGACACCGAGCTTGGCGTCCTGGTGCTGAGCTTCAAAGCTCACTTGATCTTGAGAGGCCTTGATCGCTAGCTTGGAGTCTCCCTTGCTCGCCTCTACCAGCGTTCCTTCCGATCCGTGGGCGACACCGAGCTTGGCGTCCTGGTGCTGAGCTTCAAAGCTCACTTGATCTTGAGAGGCCTTGATCGCTAGCTTGGAGTCTCCCTTGCTCGCCTCTACCAGCGTTCCTTCCGATCCGTGGGCGACACCGAGCTTGGCGTCCTGGTGCTGAGCGGCAAAACTCACTTGATCTTGAGAGGCCTTGATCGCTAGCTTGGAGTCTCCCTTGCTCGCCTCTACCAGCGTTCCTTCCGATCCGTGGGCGACACCGAGCTTGGCGTCCTGGTGCTGAGCGGCAAAACTCACTTGATCTTGAGAGGCCTTGATCGCTAGCTTGGAGTCTCCCTTGCTCGCCTCTACCAGCGTTCCTTCCGATCCGTGGGCGACACCAAACTTTGATTCCTTGTGTGTAAAGTTTGCGCCGATTTTGTCGTTTGTTTTAGTGAGTTCTAGTTTGTTTTGTGTGCCTTCTATTAGAATGCCGTCGTTCGTGGATTTAATTTTCAGGCCTTTTGCTTTTTGTTTTTTATTTTTTTGTTTTTGTTGCTTTTTCGTGACTTGACCACTTTGGGTTTTGCTGGATTGAATTTGCTTATGTGCAGTTGAGAAAGTTTTTGATGCGAACTTTTTTGCTTGTTGGACGCCCTGGTCGATTAGGTCATCCAGGTGCTTCTTAATGTGTTCGTCTAAAATTTGACCTACGATTTCAGTTGCTTGCCGTTTTAGTTCTTCACTTATTCGTTTAGTTAAATTTGCAACATTGCTTTCGTTTTTAAGGTTCTTCTGTTTTATCGTTTTAGTTTGGTCGTATTGAACCTTCCATTTACGTGTTTGTAAAATATCGTCCATCTTCTCTACGGTATTTTCGACGATGTTTTTTAAGCTTTCTGTGTGTTTTCCAATGGCTGCAGTCGATAGTGTGGCACTTGCTAGCCTCAAGAAGCACAAGATCCCTTTGAAAAGTTCAGCAAACTCGCCTTGCAGTAAAGTCAATTTGGACTTGATTGCTTCAAGTATTTTCTCTGCCATTTTTAGGTCGCTCATCACATTTGAGATGGCCTCCTCCATCACTAATTTTAGCGACTGATAGATATTTTCTTGTTGCTCATCTGAGAGTAGTGATAAGTCGTAGATATCGAATTTGTCGGTTTCCTGATTTTTTTGCTGGCACATTGGAGCGGCTATTCGAAGCACTACTATGCTGTGAAGCGTTCCAGTCTCTCCTTCAGACTCACATTTCTTTTCTATATCTTTTTCGACGCTGATTTTCAGCTTAGCGATCAATGCTTCAATTGCCTTTCGTTGGATCGCGCTAATTGCGAAGTCAGTCAGCTTCTGGACAATGGGATTGCTCATTATTGCTTTAATTACTGAAACAGCATTCTGGCCAATCACTTTAGTTACGGTAGATGCTACTTTGCTGTAAAATTTGCTTCCAGCGTTTTTTGCTTTGGATGCAATAGATGCAAATTTAGGCGAAGACTTTAAATAGCCTACAACTTTTCCGAAACCAAACGTCAACAAAGATATACCGATATTGACTGCTTTACTCTTAAGCCAAGCCTTTAGGTCAAATTCGCCCTGAATCATTCCCATGACGCCTGCCATTATATCGTTGATGCCTTCATTGATGAAATAGCTCCCAACATTAACGACACCGCATAAGCACAAAGCGCTGCCAAGAGCGATCTCCAGAGCACCAAAAATGGCCACCGCGAGGGCTACAGAATATGAAGGCTTTTTCATTATATCAAAAAATCTGACGTGGCCAAGCTGAAAAAGTGATTTTAGTTCATCCGTCGTAATGCTGTCCGGGTCCTTTTCAATGTCTTTGATGCAGGTGCTGATCGCAACGATGTCCTCCTCAGCTCTTCTGTGTTCTTCCAGCTTCTCGAGACTTTTGTTAATTCTTTCTTTGTAGCTGTTGATAATTTTGATTCGCGCAATGCATTGGCTAAAAAGCGGATTGCGACTAGCGTTTGAACTGCTTTCATTGCTATCTCCCTCGCTGCTTTCTTTCTTCTCAGCACCCTCTGGTTGGATTCTTGCGCCTGAGAATAACTGAGTCCACACAGCATGCGCCAGCCAAGTTTCCCCAATGCGTGCTTTTGCTTCCTTTAAATCTTCCATCACGCTAGGAATGTCACATCCGCCTCCCATTATCTTAGCGTATGCTCTGTTATAGTAAGCAATTGAAGACCACGAATCATTCATACTAATTGCCTTTGAGTAGAGATCGATGGCTCTTGAAAAGTTTCCGTGTCTCAAGTTCTTGTCTGCAAACTTTAGAGCCTGGAATGGACTCACTGAGCAATCGTTGTCCACATTGGACTTTGCCGCCTGAAACATTTTCTCTACTTCATTGACACACTTGCCGGTTCTCTCTCGACTGAAATCAGTCGCGTGACAAAGTGTTGTCTTGAGGTGCATTCCCCAAGTCTCTTTCAGGCTGTCCAACTTAAGCCTGAGGTCTTTATCGTCCTTGTGCTCTTTGCGATACTCGGACAGCATGTGGCTGAAGCATGCAAACAGACTCTCTTTAAATTTAACCTCAAGGAGCGCAAATTCCTTGTGATTTTTCAGCTCCTGAAGACTAGCCTCCCGCCTAACTTGCTTCATTTCTTCGACAGAGTCGCAGTCTGCAAAGCAGGCACTGAGACCCTCTTTGCTTAGCAATAATGTTGCTGAGCCTCTCTGACCCTTGCGACCGCTCCGGCCAAATACTTGCTCTTCAACTCGTTGATTCAGCGGCAAAAACGTGACCAGCACTTGCAAGCCCCCAGCCTCTTCTGCTTCATCATTTACCTTCACATCTGTGCCTCTGCCGGCCAGGTTCGTGGCCACAATCACATCACCGGGACCGACCTGAAGCTCAGCTTTTGTATCCTCATTCTTGATGTACTTTTTAAGTTTAAATCCGGGACAACGTGCCTCAATTTTTCTGAAAATGAGGTCAGCGCTGTTGATATCTTCGCACACAACCAAAGTTGGTCGGTTGCTCTCTCTTTTTACTAATTGGCACAGCTTTGAAATGCACTCTGACTTCGTTTCGGTAACAATACCTGGGTTTTCAACCAGACGACGCTCTCTGTATGGTGGAATGTAGTTTAGTTGCACGTCGTAAGTTTCACGCATGAAATCCTTTTCGTGCTCTTCTCCAAGAGTTCCGGAAACACCAAATACAGAATTACGATATCGACGGAAAAAGGCCAAGTTAGACAGAAAGTTTGTTTCAAGTCCGAGAGGTCGCATCTGCAAATTGTGCTTGAGCTGCAGAAACTGTTGGAGTCCATCGCTCCATCGCATGTTCTCCTGCACAACTCCTGTGTGCTTGAAGTCAACCGGCACTGCATCTCCATCCTGAAGAAGGTAGTCGCGGCCAGGCTTCAGCGCACCCGCAGTGAGCGCACTGTTAATCCATACGTCCAACATGTCATCGATAAACTGTTTCAGATGCTGCGGCATCGGCAGTTGGGCCTCTTCGTTTCCTTTTTCGGCAGCGCTGCTTTCATCTGGATCCCGTATTGTCGTGCTGTAATTTAATTTCGATAACACATCAAACTTCTTTTTCATTTTGAAGTCTTCGATGTCAACGAAAAGCAAACAACAGACACCGTTTTCATTCACGAGAAGGTGCAATGGATCACGTGAATCATCTAGAGAAGGTCGCACAAGCTCAATCTCTTCGTTTCTGAGTGCGTAGATTGTAAGTGTAGGAAACTCGGCTGAAAAACCTTCTGCTTTTTGAACATATTCAAGAATCTCGATTGTCTTCTGAATACTAAATCCTGATAAGTCAACAGGATCGGCACTTTGAGCTAAGAATTTCTGCTTTTCCTCTTGGCTAATCAGCGGCTTGAGAGACAGTTGCTCCACTAATTTACTAAACGTGTCATCATCGGCAAATTCTCTAAGAAAGTAGAGAAAAGTCATCGGCTGCTCTGCCACCATCTCTCCACCCTGCACAGTGTTTAGAACCTGGCAACCCAAAGTGGCTCGAAAGATGGTTGGAAAAATTGGGTCCAACATCTTCATGTCACCGGCGTCCTGAGCCAGATAAGTCAGTTGCACGCCCTGGTCTAATAGAAGCGAGTCAACTTCATCAACAATTATAGAGTCAAAGCCTCTCGAGCCGCGAATTTCTTTAAACTCGAATTCTTGGCGCAGGATGTCGCCAGCAAATGAGGAGACTGTGCCATACACTACGGCGGACTCATAGCATTTCTTGGGATTCTTGTGGCCAATATTGCAGTCGGTGGAAACGTTGCAATCGGCATAGAAGTCTTTCCATTCACTGCAGTCCCTCTCTGCCAGGACTTCAGATGGGGCCACCACGTCAACAGACTTGCGCCCTAGTAGCAGAAGCCCGACCGCAGTCATTGCAACAATGCAGGATTTACCTTCACCTGTCAGAATCTGCAATATTTGCCCACCCGCTTTGCTAGTGGAGGCATCCAGTAGAGCTGCGACACTAAAAATTTGCGTGTTCCGTGGCAGATATCCCTTGCGCTTGCGCACAGCTTTACATAAATCTATCAAAATTTTTTTCAGTGGTGGGTCCTTGCCTCGACTCCAAAGCTTTATTTTTCCGAGTTTATCTTTTCCAATCGCGAGAGCTTTTTCCAGTTTTGACATGTCAAAATAGTCCAAAACATTTTTCACAACTTCAGACAGGTGCAAGAGTCGACTCTCTTCGAACTTGCCTGTCTCTTTTAGTTCACTGAGAAGCTGGTCCATCGACTTCTGGGACAGCTGACCTTTTTTAAGTTCATTGATTACCGCTTCCGAAATGGCATAGTTAGAGATTGAAAGTGTCGTGGGGTCTTGGCGGCTCAATACCATCATTTTGACGAATTCTCTGATTTGATCAGGCTCAGCACTGCTCTTACTAATTAGTTGCATCATCGTAAATAAGCGCGCAGAGTCCCAGTGCAGCATGGATGTTATGAGCTCTACCACACTCTCTGAGTCGGATTTCTCCTCAAGATACTCAGAAACGCCAAAATTCCTCAGCATTGTTGCCAAGACAGCTCGAAGTCTCTTTAAGTCAGCAGGTTCCCGGTGAGCTGGCCAGAGTCGAGTAACATCTTCGGCTAACACGAGCAGCTGGAGCAGTCTTCCAGTGATGGGGTTTACCTCACTGTGCGTGGTGTCTTTCATTAACTGATCGAAATGGGTAAGGGCCTGTTGTGAGTTGCGGAATTGCTGAAATAGTTCATCAACCTCGCTTTCGTAGGTAAAGTCGTCAGCAGCCTTCTCTTTGAGCAGAACAGAAACTAACAGTCCATAGCTTACTACATCGAGTTTGAAATTCGGGAAGCAAACTTGCTTAATTAGTTTGTTTGCACCGTCGAGCACTTGTTCAGCAGACATTTCGTCCAGAAATTTAAGAAGAGACAAATTTTTGGACCTTGAGTTCTCTCCGAATGGTTCCAGAGTTTTATCTTTCCAGCAGAGAGTTAATATATCAAAAATTTCCTGAGCAGAAATTTCTGGTATCGCGGCAGCCGACTCGTCTGAGTTAGAATCATCTTCATTAGCTTGGCACAAATCTTCCAAAATATTCGTCACCGTATCCTCAATGCATTCCTGAGCGCTGATGTCCACTGCAGATGAGTCACTGAGCGAGTGGCCTTCATATCCACTTAAAGTTTTTCCGCGTACATGTTGAATTGAGTAACTTGCACTTTTAAATGCTCGTTGCATTGACTTAGCCCTGCGTTTCTCCAGCTCGACAGCCACTTCCCGCTTGAACTGTTCCGTTTTCTTCAGATTTTCTGACTCTTGTTGCTTTCTCTTTCGATTTTCATGCAGCTCCTCAATCTTTTTGGCTATTTGTGTCCGTCTTTCGTCCATCTCGCGCCTGAGATTTTCTTTTCCAGCTTCGAGTTGTTCACGTTGAGAATTCAATCTCTTCTGCGTCTCGGAGCGTTGCTGCTCCATCTCGTCTTGCTTCTGGCACATCTGAGTGTCAAAAGCATTTTTTCGTTCTTCGAACTGAGTTTGTAGACGCGATCTGTGCTCCTCGGCTTCCTGTTTCAGGCTGGAGAACTTTTTGCTGGTGTCGTCAGAAATTCTCGCCTTTTGGTGCTGAAAGTCTGCGAGTTTCTTCTGACGAATCTCAGTTGCCTGTTTCTGCTCCTCAGATAAAGCACGAAGTCCAGTTTCTTTCCAGTTTGCTTTCTGGTTGCCAAGCTGGGAGAAAAGCGTCTCTCGATTCTTTTTTTGTTCGTGCCTTTTTTCCTCTCGTCTGTTTAATCTTCTCTGTCTCGATTCCTGGCACCGTCTGCTGAACTCATTCTCATTATCTGTTAGGCTTGACAGAGCGTTTTGTTTTTCACTGTTCCTTTTTTCCCACATTTCGCTGTTTCTCTCTTGCATACTTCGCTGCTTGGCTCTCTGCTCTTCAGCCTTCTTTTGATCGAAGAGATCTTGTTCTCTGCCCTCCTGCTTTAGCTTTTCTCGTACGCCTTGCATCCTCTGCTCCCGCTCTCTGCGCATTCGTTCCGCAAACATTCTCTTTGTCTCATACTTATAGTTCGTGACGTATTGGTTGTTATACTCGAGATGAATGACACCCTCTGTCGGTGAATACAATTTCCACTCTTTGTTTCTGATGCCGTTGCACCAGGAGTTCATGCTCGAATTTCGAACAGTTTCCGACTGACCGTGATATCCGTGCTTGAAGTAGATATTGACGGGAATGCCTTTGTAATCGTAGTGAACGGACGAGCCTGCCGACAGATGCATGATCTCGCAGCCGGCCCCAACGCCGATGACCTTGTACTTGGCAGCCACGCTCCAGTCCTCGTCGGTGTCGTTGCTTAGCTTGCTTCCCGTATTGCCCATTCTGTAGGAAATGGATCAATTTTATATCAATAGATTCACAGATTTAAGTAATGGTCATGCTTATATGCCATAAAAAATTAAGGGGGCGAGTGGCTCGGCGGTCTAGCGCGTCTGCCTTGTGTGCCACTGGTCCAGGTTCGACCCCGCGTTGTAGGTTGGCTATTTTCCCTAGCGCAGTTTTGTGTTCTGGGTCACATTAATTTGGGGCCTTGTGCACGAATTGTTTGGGATATGGACCAGTTGTGCAATTTACGCCCATTCGGGCAACCCTCCAAGGCATAGAGAGTGTACATTCCTGGAACCACCGCTTGTACACCCTATGTGAGTGCGTGACTGGGTGCCGGCCTGTGTGTGTCTATGCCTGTATACCGTATTTAGTGTGACTGAACGCGATTCAGGAGTCAGCGCAATGGACAGTCATGCCCAGTCGCTGGTTGTGGGACGATGTCGCTTTAAGCGTCAAAGTGCCTGCAGCCCTCCTGCAGATTTAGCTTTTAGCTTTAGCCATAAAAAATTATTAATCAGAAAATTGTTAAAATCGGCCAATAAAAAATAAGATAAAACAATTTCTGGGTCACCCGTGAAGTAAACGAAGATATCTACTCATAGTAAAAGGTAAGTAGAAAATATTCAAAAATCTTTGACCGGGGTATCCATTGATATTAACGAAACTAAAAATTAAAAACCTTTGTTGAGCAGTCCTCTCTCGTAGCGAAGCACGCCATCTTGCTATTAACTATATAGAAATGTCATTTCTAGCTCAGAGTTTCTATTTTCGCACCATTCTTCCCAAAACTTAATCAATCAATCGCTTTCAAATTCCATGGCGTGGTCCAAACCTGCAATTAAATTTCAAATTAAAAAACGCTCGATAAAAATAAATTCACTTTCCTATTTTAATAGCAAATAATGACATTCAGTAAAATAAAATATTTAATAATGGTAAAGAGCAGAAAAGCCCTTACTGACTGACCCGCTAAGCTTACCTTCAAATGATTTAAAATCAACACCATTAAACTTATACGTTTACTTATAGTAGCGAGACGTGAAAACAAACAATCAATAAATACATCTTTTTTAAAAGCTTCCTAGTCCATAGTACGTACACGTACGCTCGTAGACGCTTACCCATACTATAACGTTGTATAAATTTTACGGTCGCTTATAGCCATTAATAAATAAGGCATATTGAATGCCAATACCATAGATTGAAGGTCACGCAGCCAATATGCACACTTTCTTGCAGTGAAGTTCAGGGCTTGGAAAAATATGTGTACCATCAGTACCAATATACTGTAAGAATGTAGGTTGCTCAGACTGATGGACTACGCGTAAATGCGTGTAACATACATTTATTTCTTGCATCACTACCAAGGAAAAAATTCCTAAGCAAAATTAATTACCAAGACATTGTGGTGACATTCTGTGAAAGAAAACTATAGAATCAATTGTACATGTAGTAGAAATCTTTTTACGTCCGGGGTGCCATCACAAGCACGAAATATCATAGCGTCGAAAACATATTTTGTATTTTCATTTATTTTTAGTAATTTTTGTGATCCTCAGTGGAGATTTTCAGTGTTGATCTTCCGCGCATTTTCCAACCGAGTGATCACAATTTCGAAACTTCTCGACGATGTGACTTGTGATGGTGGACGCAATATAACGATACGAGCTATATACTAATTTTTTTTCGACAGAAATTGTGTCAGCTGAAGCCGCGTAGCCGCCTATAATCTTTCCGTCCCATCTGTTTGTTATGTTGATCGCCCCACCCCATGTAGCCACTTTGTAACATAAAATGAATGCGTGAACCCTACTAGCTTTGAGGCTCTTTACGTTTCGGTTCCGCTATCTACAAAAAACTCTGCGACTTGGTTATTTCCGCTACAGTACAGATAAACTATTATAACTTACATTACGGGCGGTTTGCTTGTAGCAGCTCAAACAGTCCGATTTATTTGTTTAACTTTGCTAGTACTGCAGACAACACAATTTTGAATAACAATTCTTTTTTGCGCTAAAGCGCCACGGTCCATAGCCTAGGTCTTCATGCGTTTTTAGTTCCTTGTTGCGCCGCAGGGGGTGGGAGGAGATAAACAGTTGCCATGCGCACATCTGTTCGCTATTTCGTCACCCTTGCACACAATAATTCGAACTAAACGGTAGAAAACAGGTTTGCACACAAAGTTTTGTACACATCAACACTGGGAACAACAGATAAAAATCTGTTCTCCGTGTGCATAGTTGCGTACTTTGACAATGAAGTTCCCTTTTAATTTGTACACTTGTAGGGGGTTAAGAAAAAATAAATCAGAATATGTATGCAGTAAAAGCAGAAATTTCTTGCAATTAAAAGAATGCCTAATGAAAAGCATGTCGTGTTTGAAAACGTGCATATTCATTTTTGTCTGCGTGCAGTGCATATGGCACCAGTGTTAATGACGCGGTAACCATTTGCCATTAATGACGGGATTTTAAGCGTTTCTTTAATAGAAGAACTTCAGCTAGCTACGATGAAAACAATACGAACTATTTTAGTGGCCCTCACCTAATCCGTACGACTGTACTTCTCTTAGACCTACGTTCAATCCAAGGGGAACTTCAGCTTTAACACTATACTTCCAATGTACGCACTACGAGCTAAGGAAAGAAGAGACTTTTTCAGACGCGCGTGAAAACAAGTTTTGAAAGCGTAGAAACCTGTTGGCTATTCTAATTCAAATTCAGTTCTTTGTAACCAAAGGCAATCAGTGTAAAATCGTAAGTTTGACAATTTTTCAGAGATTGGACTGAAGCTATGCGAAGTATCTTGCTCATAGGGGGGCAAAAAATTGTCTCTTAGAGCTGGGGCTCGAACCTAGGACGTTTCGGTCATTTAGTTTGGCAATCTAAGCCACGGATATGTTTGTAATAAGCATGCTAAAATAGTAGCTATTAATAATATTGAAGTTAAATAAAGAAACAGCCCAAATTGATACACGAAATTAATTAAAGGAAAGTCAAATAACGCGAGAGCGTAGAGCTTTCTTCAATGGTATAAATTTATTGCTTCGAATGCTCAATTTCTTAGCAATTTAAGGCTACTTTTAATGACACTTTCCTGGCGTGGTAAGTACCAAGTTAGATCTGATATTATAAATCATTAATTTACTTGCAGCGCTACTTATTTTCCATCCTATCAGTAGTATAGTGTGGTCTTTCGACAGCTAAGTTGCTAATCGCGCTCTCATTTTTGATCAGTAATCAGGATTAAACAAAAATCACTTTTCCCCCCGGTTCGCCGCCGCCAGGGTCAGACAGAAACCGCCCCCTGCCCAGAGCTCCGCCAGCATCTTCTAAATCCCCTTCATCGCTGTTAGAATCTTCGTCTTGCTGCTCCGCCTCCTCGTCGGAAGCTTCCACCGTGCTTGCCAACGCTGTCGAGCCGTCATCATAGGCGACATCATCGCCTTCGTTGCAGCACTCGTCGGTTAGCACGATGGTGATGCCTTGGACGTCCGCACCGGCCAATCCCGACGGGGATTCGTTCGAGGTCAAACTGTCCGAGAATCCGCCGCCGCCGCCGTTGCCGGCTCGACGAAACACGGAGCTGCGGCTGACGAAAGCGCGTCGAGTTAGGCGTCGTCGAGTTTTGACCAGCTCCGGCACGTTGGCCCGCAGCTCCGGCTCCTCGGTGCCGTTGTAGACGCCCAGAAAGCCGATGAACGGCCGAACAGTCAGGGCGGCGATGCGTTCGAGTGCGACGTCGTTATCGCTAGGCGGCTCCGAGTCCCGGTGCATCTGCAGCACCAGCACCATGCGGGTCAGGCCCGGCGAAAGACTGCAAACTCGACCGCAGGCGGCCTCTGAGCGCAGGATTTCTTGAATTCCAGTGGGAAGAAGTACCTGAGGACGAGCAGTACAGGGTGCGGGAATAAAGTGCTGAATTATTTTGATCTTCTTCGCTGCAGATTTGCATTACGAATCCGAATCCATGTGGTTCGAAGACTGCGAGTTCAGTGATAAAGAAGGCAAGGTCCGTAGAAAAGACCACAAGGCCAGCGACAAAGACCACATGGTCAGTGACAAAGACCAGAAGGTCAGTGACGAAAACTGCTATGTCAGTGTTGGAAACTGCAATGACAAAGACCGGAAGGTCAGTGACAAGGAACGCAAGTTCAGTTACAAAGACCGCAAGGTCAGTGACAAAGACTGCTAGGTAACTGGGAATGGTGATGCAGTGACCTCAAGCTTTTGCCAGCACAACCATTCAAAAGATGCGCTTATACGAAGTATATTAAACGTATTACATCTTTAAATTGAACCACACTCTTTAAATTATGAAAGAGTCACCTGGTCCCTGAAGCCCAGCATGAGAGCTCGATCAAGCTGCTGAAGATTCATGCCCATCGACTGCAGAATGCACTTCACCTCCAAGACCAACTGGTCGTGAAAGAAACGCCAAGTGGCTTCCAGAGATTCAAGCAACTCCTCAGGATCCTCCGAGCTGCGATCAAGTCTCCTGCATATAATTTTGAAGCCCTTCTTCAACAGACTATTTTCCAGGTAGTCGAATACGAGGCCAGGGGAAACTGTCTTGCCAAGCAAGCGAACCAATTTAGCCGTGTGACCCAAATTTGGATTCGATCGACCTTTGAAAGCGGCAATGAGAGCGTCTTGAACTTCCATCCAGACTGGATTCCGAGCCGAGAGGCCCTCGTGCGGCACAGAGCTGATCGCCTTCATTAGCGGCACCGCAACCTCCTCGTCGGTTGTCTGCAGCCGCGGATTCGGCGTTGAATATCGCTTCTGATGGGGGCGGAATCCATTTGGCACGGTCAGGGAGTGCCGCAGCCCTGAATACTGCTGCTGAAACTGTCTGCTGGTCGCTTCGGACATTGGGGTCTGCGACTTCGATTGCTCACACCGGTTAAACACGCACTAAAGCCAGCCTGGTTCGGCTGGTTTTGATAATGCAATTGCGCGGCACAGTAATGTGTAATAAGACCAACTGCTTATCGGTATATATAAAGCGATAACCGCAGCTCTAATAGCTGATTCATTGGTAAGGACTTGGCTGACTCTACAAAGCAAGCTGCAACAACGTGAGAAGGACGCTCGAAGCTGAAGCTACCTTAGTACACTTTCCTGTAGTTGCGTAGCTGTCACGTTTAGTAAGTAGTTCTATTGGACACGAACTGAATGCTAATACAGTGCAAATAAAGTGCAAATAGCGCGCAAAAAACTGTTGAACTGTTAAAGAACAATTGCAGCCATTTTACTGATAACAATAGACAACTATAGGATTGGTCAAAGCTAAAACTACTTTAGACACTCGAAATTACGCCTAGATATAAAGCCCTCGGCATAGCTATCGAGTGATACGAAAGTAACTAATTTGAATTAGATTGTTTTTTTAAGGAGCAATGATAATTCAATGTGCCAATGAGGTAATTACTCTATAAATCGCTATATATTTTTATATTCTCAGATACTCAATATTCACCAGAAATAAACCTTTACTGCCAACAGAAAAAACTTCAATCAGAAGACGTAAGGATCAACGCATTGCCACAACTAATCGCAGAGGAATGAAGACAAAACAAAATCAAAAACCTACGTATTGCAGTCGGTAGATGAAATAGGAAATAGGGGAAAACGCATAACTGACTGACAGACAGGTTAAATTAAATAAAAACTAACAAAACTAACCGAGAATTGGCAGTGGACAGAAAAAACACAGTTTTAAAAAAAAGAAAAACAAGCAAAATACTAGGACACCAAGGCTAAATAGAACAAGGGAAGATAATTAAAGATTTCATGGCACGGGTGGCTTAGTTTATTAATAGATAGATAATTGGACAACATAAATCAGTTAGGGTTTTAAACATTTATATAAGTTTTTTGATTAACCTAACCAGTCAATTTTGAGCAACTAAACAGTAAAATCATTTATTTGAAATAAATACAAATTTACTCAATTGAAAGTCTAATTTGAAAAAAATCAAAAATTTTTTTTGTATCATCGCAGAAATGGTCCAACAATAAAGCAGAACGTCTGAGGGAATGGAAGAGCTCTGAGCAGGTACGATTCCACAAAAAGAACACGCAGTTAATTCTGAAAGATATTGCTAGCTTCAATAATATCACATCTGAAAAATTTGCAGACCTTGAATAACCATTTGATAATCTATTATCTAGACTAGACTAGCAGTCCATTTTATAATTCTGTTAAAACTCCATCATATTTGTTATTGCAAAAAGTCCCTATATCCCAGGTAAACACACTGGTTGCTATACTGCGCCTAGCCTATGCCCTAGGAGACACACAGGGAAGAATGGCATACATCCTGATTAAGACATCGTAAGTTATGCAGTTAAAAAACGGTTGAAAAAAAAACAAACCAAGCACAAAATATTGATTTAAAAATGGACACAGGAGGGACGCAAATAAACAAAATTAGGCGGAAGAGATGTAAAAATTCAATTAAAGACGATTGCAAGCGGTTAAAACCGTTGACTGACATTTCATTTTTTGTAAAAAGCAAAAAAGAACATTGCGCCGAATAACTATTCAAATTTAATTCTCTAACTTGTAAAGCTCAAGTATTGTCATCTTCATTAGAAAAAAACACAAAATTTATAACCTTTTTATTTAATAACGAACAATGGACAAAAAAAATATTGGCTATTAAAGTTGAATACGCAAGTTTATTTTGGCTCAAATACGGATTAACAAAAATCTAATGAAACCTTCAAAAGACGAATCCCAATGAGATTTTGCCAAGGACGACGAATCTCTTAGGGAAGGAATTTTTTAAACCTCCCCAACTAAGTTCAAGCGTCTATTCTAGCTCAGCTCCAAAGTAGGGCTGGAACAGGGGCAACGCGCAATAAGAGAAAAAACTTTGGCAACTTTAAAAAAATGGATGTCAATCAATATCAGACCGCCGTCACTAGGCTTCAAAGAAATGAATGAAAAACCGCCACCGAATAATATCAGCAAAAGGAACTGTTCTCTGAAGAAGAAAAAACCACAGAAGCAATAGGGTGTTCCAACGGTGCGAAGAATCGGGGTTTTTTTTGTTAATTTTCGCGCCGGGCCCGTCGCTTCTTAGAGCTCGGCGCCTCCACCCAAGCAGCCTCCTCTGGCGCTGCAGCAGCAGCAGAAGCAGCAGCAGGAGGAGCGGCTGACGACGCCGAAGGCTTCTCAGCCGACGTCGGAGCCAGCTCCTGCTGCTTCTGCTTGTTCAGCTTCTTCTGCTTCTTTTTAGCCGAGCCGGAAGTTCGACTAGGAGCGCCGGCGTCGCTTTGATCTTCGTCGGCCGCTTCGGCCAGTGAGGCAACCGCCGCCTGGCCGCTGCCCGACGACGCCGGATCCGAATGATGCGACACCGGCGGAGACAGCGAGGCCGAACTGGCGCTCGATGGCGGCGAGAAGTCGGCCAAGACAAAGCCGTCCACCTCGATTGGCTGCTGTTTGTTGCGCGATTTGCGCGACTTCTTCGGCGTGGAAGCGGCGGCAGCGGACGCTGGAGGCGACGATGGCAGGGACACTTCGACGAAGCTGGCGCCAAGGCCGGAGTCATTGGCGCTGCCCACTGCAGCGTTGGACTCCGCTTTCGCGTCATCCTTCTTAGGCTTGGCTTTTGGCTTTTCTTTTTCGGCTTTGGTTTCTTCCTTCTTGGCTTTCGGCACTGCTTTTTTGGCTTGGCTTTCTTCCTTATTGACTTTCGCCTCTTCTTTTTTGGCTTTCGGCTCTTCCTTTTTGGCCTTAGGTTCCTCCTTCTTGGCTTTCGGCTCTTCTTTTTTGGCCTTAGGTTCTTCCTTCTTAGCTTTCGGCTCTTCTTTTTTGGCCTTAGGTTCTTCCTTCTTGGCTTTCGGCTCTTCTTTTTTGGCCTTAGGTTCTTCCTTCTTGGCTTTCGGCTCTTCTTTTTTGGCCTTAGGTTCTTCCTTCTTGACTTTCGGCTCTTCTTTTTTGGCCTTAGGTTCTTCCTTCTTGGCTTTCGGCTCTTCTTTTTTGGCCTTAGATTCTTCTTGATTGACCTTGGCTACTTCCGCCTTAGCCTTTGGCTCTTCCTTCTTTGCTTCTTCCGGCGCAACTTTGGATTCTGCTTGCTGACCCTTTTTGGCTTCGCTTTTGTTCTTTGGCTCTTCCTTTTTGTCATTAGTAGCCGATTTGGTTGCATCCTTCTTTGACTCCTCTGTTGCCGAATTATCCGCCTTCTTGTTAGCCTTGGATTTCTCCTGCTTAGCCAATTGGGGCTTCTTCTTTAACGCTTTCTTCTTGCCGCCGGTCGTCACCTCGAACCATTCGTCGGCGGCGGCGTCAGTAGCCGAGCTGGCCGGCGGAGCTCGATGAGCCACGGCAGCGCTGACCTTCACAGGCTCAGATGGCAACTAATTGAAGAAATTTAATTGAGAAAAAGAAGTTTGTCTTTAAGGAAATCTAAAGTTCTAACATAGAATGAATTACGATATTTAAAAACAAATTAAAAAAGGTTACCACGCTAGCTGAAACAGTTGTGCCCGCATGGCCTTGAGCTTGTTGCTGGCCTTTGGCTTTGGTGGGCTGCGAGGCTGGTTGTTGTAACTTGGCCTGCAGTAAGCAGTCGGTGTTATTAGGTTGGTATTAATTTAAGGGCTTTTGCATTTTAAAAAAAAGAAAAGATGCCCTGCTGAACAGCAGTGGATCAGAAAATTCTCAGTGAAGAGGCCAAAATCTTTCACAGAATCAAAACTTTTCTACAAAAGATTAAAAAATTAGAGAATTTTAAACTTAACTTGAGAATAGATTTCTTAATATGGAAGCACAGCCCCTCTTAGGATAAATAAGAAAATTTACAAATATTAGAGAATTTTTACAAAAATTTCTTTACATGGACTAAAGCTAAACAAAATAAAGTAAAAATTATATTTTGTTACTTTCACAAAAAAATACAGTTTTTGTAATAAATTTTAATTAAATAAATTTGCTTTTAAAATGAGTTTTGAAGTAATATTTGCGCAGTACTTTTGCATGGCTATAAACAATTTCTTAATGGAAAGTAAGTCATGAAAAATATATTTTTTCCTATAGTTTTATATCAATTTTATTTAATTAAACCAGAAACATTTTTTTACAATATGCACCAATATTTTTAGTATTATTTTATATTTAGTTACCATTTTTTCTCAACAAATCATTTAAATAATTGGTAATAAGACAAAAACAAAAAATTAAATTCAAGATATATAGTATTTAAGAAAAATTAGCCTATTTAAATTATGCTAATAGCTTAACAATTAAAGGGTTAGACACAATGTCAATTTTGAATTAAAATATTATGGTAAAGTATCTTTGTTACACATAGATTGAACATTTGGACACAATTTTTACTAATTTCACTGAATATGCTTAATCTAGCAAGAAAATATATTGAAACTCCTAAATAGATATCCATGGCATAATTATTAAATTGATATATTTTCATATGCAAATAAAAAATATGATAATATGGTCATATTGGAATAGATTTTGAAAAAAATATCTAGAAATTTAGTTATGGCTAGGCAGTTTTTAACATCAATAGTTTATCAAAACAACAAATAGAATAAGATAAAGAGCAAATAATCTTACTTTGTCCCTTGACTCCACATGAGACACAGTAGCTTTTGACTGCTTCTTTTTCTTTATATATGGGATTGCATCAATATCATCAAAGATAAATGGAGGCTGCTTTGGTTTACGAAACAAAAAGAGGAATATAATAGACAAGACACTGATTACTGCAATCGTTGGTAGGAAAAGAGAACAGACATCTTCATTATTGAAAATGCAACCAACTAGTGGAAGGGTAGTCATTGTCAGTCCGTTGAATAGCCTAGATCTTTATTATTTGTGTAACTGTGGGATTTTAAACCAAAATTTCAACCGTCTTAGCAATTCTTCGCTATTTTAATTAGAGAGCTACAAAAAGTCCTGACTCTGAGTTTGATTTAATTTTGACCAAGAAAATCTTTTTAATTACCTGACCCTGTGTTACATGCAAAAGAACATAACTGCTAAATAAAATTTTGATTTAATTCTAGTCTATAATATAAGATATTAGCTGCTAGATATCCGCAATATTGAAAAGTGGTATTAAATTTGCTGATCTTGCAAAGTTTGTAAATTTTTTCTAGGAATAAGACTCTAATTAAACTAGTTAATTAAACACGTATCAAAATTCTATTATTGTTATTGTTTGTAAAGTTTTAAAGTATCTTTTTAGTAAACTTTACTTTTATAAGTATATTAGAATCTAATTTTTGACATTCAATCTTGATTTTGTGGCAGGATGGACTCCAGCCACTGGACGAACTGGTTGACTTCCAGAGACTGTAACTCAGATCCTGCGACGGGACAATTTTTTAATGTGATATTTTAAAGGAATTTTTTTATAAGAAACAAATTAGAAGCGTTTATTAAACTTGCTGGTCACTTAGAGGGAAAGTATAACTGCATCCTTGTCTTAGGGTCTTCTTGCCCTTGGCGTAAGCGTGTCTTACGACCTTATTAATGGCCTTTTGTAGCTAGCAACGCAAAGTTTTGAAGCTGGTCAGCAATTGCATTGGTCAAGGTCATAGGGGTTTTGTTAATTAGGTATTACTATTACTTTTTGTTAGTTCGTTTAGAAACTCTTGGCAGACTGGGCCATAAGCCCTAATGCATATAGTGTATAATTTATCATCAAGTTAATTATCATATTCTACAATTATGCTACATTGCTGCCCATGCCCAAATTTTAGGCAATCTAGATTCTATATTATGTGGCAATTATTTATAAGTATAGTAAGTATATATACTTTAATTATTATTCAAAATTATGGTAGACCAGTTATCTATATAATAATATAATGGGCTTCTTGAACCTTGATAATAAAAATGCTTTATATTTTGCAAATAATATCCATACTTTTGTTAATCATGTTGCTATTATATTGTAGGGAATAAAGTAAAATAGGCATTTTTAAACCTAATTCATAAAAGACCTTGTCACTAAAAATAACTATAGTACTTTCTAAGCTAATATTTTTTGTTGTTTAATATAATAATATAAATAAATAATTTTTCTCCTATATTTGTCTTTTATTGGCTTAATTAGCTATCTCTCTGATAAGCATGGCTACATTTAGCAAAAATATTCCATATATACCTCAGATGCAGCCCTGCTTTATCCTATCTAACTACAATTTAGACCCATTCTGCCTTATCCACTGGCACTAATATATAGGACCCTACTTTTCTTGGGACTACATTTGGCTACTATCCCACTTTCCAGCTCCTCCCCTTCCACCCACTCCTCATCTACCCTCCAGTCCAGCTCTACCTTCCACTCAAACTCTAGCTCTTAGGAGCTTAGGGGGAGGCGGGGGTGCCTAGGGGGAAGTGGCAGAGCTTAGGGGGAGGCAGGGGTGTCTAGGGAGAAGCGGCAGAGCTTAGGGGGAGGCGGGGGTGCCTAGGGGGAAGTGGCAGAGCTTAGTGGGAGATAGCGGTGCCTAAAGCAGTGGAGCTTAGGGGAAGCAGCAGTGCTGAGGGAAAATGGCGGCACTTAGTGGTAAGCAGCAGAGATTAGGGGGAGGTGGCGGTGCGTAGGGGGAAGTGGCGGAGATTAGGGGGAGGCAGCGGTGCCTAGGAAAAGGCGGTGCAGCTTAGGGGGAGTAACGGGTGCTTAGGGGAATGGCGGCAGTGCCTAGGTGGAGCGGCTGATTTAAGGGGGAGGCGTCGGAGCTTTGGAGGAGTTGGGTCTTTGTACGCCTTTTTTCCAGCTCTGGTTAGCTTCCTACTTGTAATGTAATCATTTTGTCCTATGCAATAAATATTTTTTACAGATGGTTCAAAATTCATACACAGCGTTTTTGCAAGAGGAACATCGGTTTGGTATGTATTTTCTGTTATTAAACAATTATTCCTGTATTTTTGCGGTTGTTAATTTGCTTTATGCTTTCAGTAGTATTTAATTTGACACTGACGATTATAAAGTCATGGCTGTTGTACACCCTGTGTGAGTGCATGCCTGTGGGTGCACTGGCTGAATATTCTGCTGCTATTGGTTGCATTCGCTGGAAATTTTGCCGCTTGTGCAACCAGCGTGCGTGTGTGTGCCTGCGTACAGTTTCCTGCGTGTCTGCACGCACTTCAGGAGTGACAGCATTTTTCTTCTTGCTGACTCTAGGCCAAAGTCGCTGAAGGCAATGTGCCATGGGGGCCCACATACCTCCTGCATATTATTATTTTTATTTTACTGAAGTCTACACTGAGTGAATATTTTCTTAAAGTAAAAAATCGTCTTTACGATAACGGAAAAGTAATTCTCGCCCATGCTATTTTTGTATTTCCGACAGCTAACCAGAATGAAACGGCTCAAAAGTTTAAGCAACTTAGTGATGCTGAAAAAAAGCGTCTATCTGCAAAGGCAGCAAAAGCATCCCCGAAGCCGTCAAAAATAGAAGCCATGGTAAATTTTTTGTTTCACATCTATCCTTGGAAAACAGTCGGTCCATTTTTAACTTACTCGTAACTACCCTTTGTAAACACATTAGCTGCGCAAGGATTCTACGTGGAATTTTTTTCTGGTCATTGTTCGAAAAGACAAGTTTCCTTATTTTGCCTGCTCACCCGAAACCTCGGAGTTACAGGGGATTGCTGGAACCGTTGCACAGGTACAAGAACTAAAGTTTCTTCAATTAGCCTACAAACTTGTCTACTGTATCCGCAACAACATTTAACATTTTTTCAGAAGCTAGCCGAAAATATTAATAGAACGCCAAAGGAATCTATCAATGGCCTGCGCAAAATCCTTCGAAAAAATGCAAGAGAGGCGTTCAGTAAGCTTTTACACTTTCAATTTCAACATGCAAATGTAGAATATG
The DNA here is from genome assembly GCA_950096795.1 of Macrostomum cliftonense. Classification (NCBI taxonomy): domain Eukaryota; kingdom Metazoa; phylum Platyhelminthes; family Macrostomidae; genus Macrostomum; species Macrostomum cliftonense. Next base: position 560,699 of record CATNEM010000263.1, on the reverse strand, counting down.
ACGGTCGGAAATACGCACGTAAATTATAAATGCGAGCGATTTTGAAAAAAATCATAACTATTTCTGCTGCAATTCCGTTTTAAGGCCATTGTCGCTTTTAGGAGCATAACTTTTCGTTTTTTTTGCTTTTTACTCGTACAGTCGTACATCAAACTTTTTAGATTCAGCAGGACAGCAAGGCCCCGTGCCATGGAAGCGCCTATCTGAAATTGGGGCTTTTGAGCCTACAATTAGCGATCCAACATGGATGACATTGAATGCTATTAAATCAGTTCTAAGTGTGGATATTGTGTTTCACCCGAAAAATTCGGGTAAATTTGCTACGAACGATGTTGCTTATTTCCAGGTGGTATGGACTTTATACAGGATAATTTTCCTATTTGCTTTTATCCTCTTTGACTCTGATGCTGTGAGCATTCTCTAATTTTAACTTTTATGAGCTAAAAATTTCTTTTTTAGTTGGTTCCAATTCTGCTGAAAGCCAGGCCGATTCTGCCGAAACCCAGGCGGATTCTGACAGCACTGGCGGAGGGCCGCCTCTGAAGGATCGCAATCGTGGCGGCACAGGCGGAGGGCCGCCTCTGATGGATCGCAATCGTGGCGGCACAGGCGGAGGGCCGCCTCTGATGGATCGCAATCGTGGCGGCACAGGCGGAGGGCCGCCTCTGATGGATCGCAATCGTGGCGGCACTGGCGGAGGGCCGCCTCTGATGGATCGCAATCGTGGCGGCACTGGCGGAGGGCCGCCTCTGAAGGATCGCAATCGTGGCGGCACAGGCGGAGGGCCGCCTCTGAAGGATCGCAATCGTGGCGGCACAGGCGGAGGGCCGCCTCTGATGGATCGCAATCGTGGCGGCACAGGCGGAGAGCCGCCTCTGAAGGATCGCAATCGTGGCGGCACAGGCGGAGGGCCGCCTCTGATGGATCGCAATCGTGGCGGCACAGGCGGAGAGCCGCCTCTGAAGGATCGCAATCGTAGCGGCACAGGCGGAGGGCCGCCTCTGATGGATCGCAATCGTGGCGGCACTGGCGGAGGGCCGCCTTTCAAAAAGCGTCGTTGCGATGAGCCGGGCGGACTTAATCTGAGTGGATCGAATCTAAACCCACAAAGCTTGTGCTTTTATGATGATAATGGAGAACTTATTGTTCTTGCAGAATAGGGTTGTTGACATTTTAGAGTTGTTCGAGGGTCACTCAGAAAGTCTTTAGCCTGAACAAGAAAATGGCAACATGTGAACTAAAAAACCATTACAATTGCTCAAAGTACTCTCCCCCAGCATTGATACAGGCTTGCATCCTGTGGAACCAGCTGTCGAAGCACTGCCGCCAATCCTCATCCCGGAGTTCCCCAACAATGTCTTTGAACTCATTCACAGCTCCTTCCGGTGAAGAAAAAATCTGGCCCTTTAATATCTCCTTGCACTTCGGGAATAGAAAAAAGTCGCACGGTGCCAGGTCTGGACTGTACGCAGGTTGAGTCATCAGCTGGACACCACAGTCGGCCAGAAACTCGAGAGTTTGAGCTGCCGTGTGCGCACTGGCATTGTCGTGGTGCAGAAGCACCCCACGCATTCCGCACCTTGGGCGCCTCTCGCTCACAGCAGAAAAAACTTTGGGCAGGCTAACCGTCGTGTACCAGTCAGCGGTGACTGTCCGGCGATCTTCTAGTGAAACGGAAGCCACATGTCCAGTGCGCATGAAGAAGCAGGCCACCATCTGCTTGCCGACACTTCGGCTGCGTCGAAACTTTGTTGGGCTGTCCTCGTCTCTGAAGGTCCACATGGATGACTGGCGCTTGTTTTCGGGGTCGTATTGATAAATCCAGGTCTCATCTCCCGTGAGGATGTCCCAGATACGCCGGCTGGTCCCAGATTCGATTTCTGCAACATAAATCGGCTCCAAGCCACCCGGGTGTCCTTCTGCTCGTCCGACAGCTGATGGGGGATCCACCGGGAAGCCAGCTTCCGCACTCCGAGGTGTTCGTGCAGAATGGTGTGCACACTCCCCGATCCAATGCCCATCTCCTGCTGGATCTGCTGGTAGGTCACTTGCCGGTCAGCGTCAATCATGCTGGACACAGCGCAGATATTTTCTGGGGTCACTGCGTCGCAGGGTCTCCCCGATCGATGCTCATCTTCGAGGCTTTCTCGACCTCGGCGAAACTCATCGAACCAGTTTTTGACGGTTGCGTATGAAGGACAGATGAGCGAAAACGTATTGTAAAGTTTGAAATAAATCGGCCGGCGACTTGCCTTGCTTGAAATGCAAGTACATCATAGCCCTGAAGTCACGCTTTTCCAGCTTCATTGTGCAATTGAATGGCGCAAGGGGTGAACTGACTTTGGCTCATTGCAGTGGACTCAAAAGTAACTGCTTCTGTTTGAAAATTTAGCTGTAAGACTTTTGAAAGGTGGTCTTTACCATAGACAAGTTTCATGCTTCTGCGTCTCATGGATTCATGGATGAAGGAAAAGAAAGGATTGCTCATCCAAGACTGCGTCTGTGGCCAAAGCTGTCCTATGATTTGGGATATTCCTCCCATAAATTCTATTGTCAAATAGTCTAGCCATCAATAAAGAGAAGTCATCAGCGCAGACAATTTTACCATAGACAAAACGAAATTAGCGTGCAGCAATGCGATTATCTCGCACGCTAATTTCAACTAGGGTGACAATCGCATTACCGCACGCAAATTTTGTTTTTCTATGGAAAATCATCATTATTTCGTCTCTCTTGTTGGCTAGATCATATGACAATGTGATAGAAGCACGGCTTGCGCGTGCAACAACGCCATAGACACTCGTGCGCTACGTGCCCTCGTGGTCCGAGGCGTTGATGCACTTGCAAGCCGTGCACTATCTCTCCATGGGATAGTGAAATTTAAAAATACGCTCGTATGTCCCCCTCATGAATTTTACTAGTTGGAACTTTAGTTAGGAAATTCCATTCCTTCTCTCTAGTAAAAACAGTAGCGCTACGAAAGTCGTGACTGGAGTTCCCAAACTAAAGCTCCAGCCAGTAAAATTCACGAGGGGGACATATTTTTAAGTTTCGCCAACCAATAGAATTTATGGGGGGAATATCCCAAATCTGGGGACAGCTTTGGCCACAGACGCAGTTTTAGACGAGCAATCCTTTCTTTTCCTTCATTCATGCGTGGATCATACTCAGGCTAAAGACTTTCTGAGTGACCTCGTATGGATAACTGTTAGTCGATTTTTAAAACGTTTTTTACTTTCATGAGTGAATTATAATTAACATCTTTAGAATTTGCAACCTAGAAAAGTAGACGACGCAATACGTTTGGTCAATACAGCCACACGAGCCGATCTATAAAAAGCAATCTACTTTCTTTAATTTTTCATTTTTTAATTTCGTCGAACATTTAAAAACCTATTGCTACAATGCATTCAGCTGCAACCGCAACTACAAGATTTGTCGACTCTCGATGCAACAAATCCTTAACTTGTTGAGCCTTGATTAAAACAATGACCCAAAATCACTATACTATTTTATGTACAGTTACTGCGGTTCTGCTTATTACGGGGCCCCACCCGGAGAAACAAACCCAATGAGAAGCAGCCCCCTGACAAACCGACCCATATGCTAAAGTAAAGTAGAACCCATTAAAGTCCGCAACCAGAGCTGCCGCCCCCTGCGCTGCCGCCCGCCTGTGCCGCCCCCATGTTAAAAAGCACAGCAGGTTTGGGGCGCGTTTCATATAATGTAAAAGTTACAAGCTACAAAATACGAGGTACAAGCTGAATGGGGGCTAACAAGGTACTGACTCATTCATTGGGCACCTTCTTTGTCTTTCTTCAATTCGTTCCACCTCTCACTCCAGTTGCATGGACACTTAAAGGGCGCGGGTAACTACGGATACGGACGGGACACCCTGATCAAGGATGGTTCCAGTCAAGGCCTCTGTTGGAGTTCGTGTTTGTTTTGGGTTAGTTGTTTTTTGGTGCATGTAGACGAAAATCATAATTATTGTTTTTGTTCGTGCTAACAGCGCAGTGTACTTTTCGCGGCCAGTCTAAGCTGGCAGTCACCCCAGATTTCGTCTTATGCTGCGTGCGCTCTGTGGCGTTCTTAACCAATCAGGCAGAGCCAGTCTAATTTTTGTCATGAGCGCTGTCTGCCGTCTCCCCACCCCCGACTTAGCTCAGATAAGTAATTTTCAAATATATATTATCGTGCGCGCCGCCCGTCCCTCTCGCTAGACGGCCGCGTTTGTGTGTGACACAGTTAAGTTAGCACTAACCAGTTAAGTTAGCACTAACCAGTTAAGTTAGCACTAACCAGTTAAGTTAGCTCTAAACAGAACGAAGCGAGCCCTGAGGATAGGAAACAAGACAATTTGAGCGCCAGAGTAACAGCAGAACCGCGAGGCGAGCGAGCGCGTGAAATATACGACGAAGTTAGTCGTGAGTGATTCCAAGTGTTTCCTTTTTTGGGGATCAGCGCGGGGACATAGTCACCAGGGCCTGTGCGTTCGCTGCGACCCTGGTTGCCGGCCTTCCGCCTGTGCGTGCAGCGCGACGGTTGGTTGGCAAGCAGCAGGACCGGCTGGTCCGTCTCGGGACACAACACCTCAGTCGCGGCTTCACTGCCCTCATCCGGCTTTAATGGATAGCAGCTTCTTTTCAGTTACTATAAATATAATTGTATACAGTTTGCGTAGTTCTGTGCAAGATTTGGCCTGCAGCAGGAAACAGTATAAAATTACATGCATAGGCCCCACTAGGTGGGAGGCTGAGGCCTTCGGGCTGATGCGCCGTGTGCCTATAGCATTCCCTTCTGCGAAGGCGGCGCGCGGCCGCCGTTGTAGCAGCAGGAGAGGACTGCTAAACACCAAGGGCTATAGCTATATGCTTTCTATAGGACCGAATAGCCGTTGGCCTCCCTGTCATCAAAGAAAAGTTTTTTTTTACTATTGGATAGACATCACATATAGCTTATGAAAGGGATTCATTGAATCAATTGATTGTGTCCATTAATACAGAAACGCTTTTCCTTTTGTACTGAGTTGACATGCTTTAAATCGTTGATTGATATGTTTTTCGTCTGCAAGTGGATTCTCAATTTAGCTCGTATTTGCCATAAGCTTTTAAAATTCTGCTGAAACATGTCTGGGCTGGAATAAGCCAGAAAAGAGGCCATCCAAGTCGTGATTCTCAATGACATCAGTGAAATTGTGGCTCCTGCTTTATGTGCTATCTAACTATGTTTCCACGTGGGAGTCATTTCCACGTAGCTAGAAAATGTGCAGTCATGAGAAAAGCAGGTAGAATTGTGAAAATATGATTGATAAGTCTGTTGCACTTTCGATGGTTTTGTACAAAATTATCATCGCTAAAATTCACTTTGCTTTGAAATTCAAAACCTATGTTATTTTAGCCATTAATTATATTTTAGCTAATAAGGTTAGTTATAAATAACCATCAGGCATTAAATTTAATATGGCTCCACATTTGTCATCAGTGGGAGTTGCAGATCCATTTGAATTCCATTTAGATTATCAAAATAGTGTGTTTGGGGTCAATACAATTTGAATTTCACTGCCTATGCTTATGGAATGAGTAATCCATGCGAGGAACTAATTTGTCCAAGCATTTAAATTTCTACCAGCGTGGAAGATGCAATTGCTTTTAGCTAACATTTGCAGTGAAACTGAAAATGACCATTTAGAACGTATGAACGAATCTTAATCAAAAGAAACTTTCTTTTGGGATGCATAGCATGTGTGTCCTGTAAATGATAGTCAAATTGCCCATCAATTGAATGGACTAATTAAATGTGTTGGCCAAAAAACATCGAATTTGCCATACCATGTACACTATACCTATATGATTTGCGTGTGTACCACATTATAAATTACTTTTGGTAATTACATGGTATTGTTCATTTCAAACCCTTGTGTACATACATTGCAGTTGTGACACTTGGATTTCCCAGACGTGGCCCTTTGAAAACAGACATTTTTCCGTGCACCCAACCTCCCGTAGAGGAAACTCTCCCGTTTGCAAGAACAACCCCTAAAAGTCTGAACAGTTAAGTCCCTTATTGTACATGCTGTGATATAGCTGTCAAACCCTCTGCTGACAGAATGAGCTAAGTACACATGTAGCTATCGGGATGCGAACCTGTGTTCCGTGTCAGATGGCGCTCACTTCGGTGAAGTAAAGTAAGATGTATTCCGCGCATGTGCATGACGTGTCTCCGGGGGATTTGCAAATGTACATGTACATCTCTCGGGCTCTCTTGCGTACATATCATTGTTAGTAAAGCTTAGGCTGCTATTTACAACATTAACCTTGAAACTGTCTAGTGTCTGCTGGTGATGACCAGATTTACTGACTTAATTTAGATTCTGCGTCCCCGGTGACTTCTTCCTTGACTTTGGGCGAGTCTAATGGTTATATGGGAGTACAGTGACGCAGATCCTAGCTCTTCGACGAGTCATCGAGAAGACGCGGACTGGCCAGTCGATCCTGATTCCTGATCCTAATCTTTGTTGATTTCAGGAAGGCATTCGACACAGCGGTTTTTTAGGACGTGCTCCGAGAGGTGCTCCGCCCCCTCTACATAGTACATCTCAATGCGTTTTACTCGTTTTACTCGAATCCTTTTCCATTCTTTGGATTCATACTCATAATTAGACGTGTACAACAGAGACATGAAATAAAGTATCTCACGTGCTTTCAATGCGCCAGAGCGGCTGATCTCCACCTGGCGCTGTATCGCGAAACGACAGCTGCTGTTTCAACACCGGACTTCTGTGAGACATCCTTTGAGGTGCTTCAGGGAGACAGGCTGGGAAGGGGCGGCAGCTCTGGTTGCGGACTCTAATGGGTTCTATTGGGGGCGGATTGTAAGGGGGCTGCTTCTTTGGGTTTGTTTTTCCGGGTGGGGGACATTCTCATGCGTGGCTACGGATGCAAGGGCATGCCTGGTCATTATGTACATGCATGTAGCTGACAATTTGCTGTTAAGTCTAGACAGACTCCCAGTGAACAAATTCACTTAAGACAGAAAAAACATGGAAAAAGACGAAATGCGGATTTTCGCAGCTTTTTTCTTACAACAAAAATATAGTGCAACTTCTGCAGCAGAACAACACCAATTTGACGGCAATTTGATTTGTTATTTACGTTAATTTACTACTAATGATAAAGTTTAATTTAATTAAAAGATAATAATTAGATATTATTGAGATTACCCGCTAAGCATTCAAACATTCAGTAGCAATAGCAAAGATTTACTGTTTTTGCGTGCAAAGTGCATACAGTTGTATGTCAGTTTGTGTACGTTATGACTTAAGAACATGACGTGCGTAATTTAAAAGCATTACGTTCATTTTGTTGTTTCAAACAATCTTTAAAGGACACAAGGGCACTACTTAACGTAATAAGCAGAACCGCAGTAACTGTACATAAAAAAGTATAGTGATTTTGGGTCATTGTTTTGATCAAGGCTCAACAAGTTAAGGATTTGTTGCATCGAGAGTCGACAAATCTTGTAGTTGCGGTTGCAGCTGAATGCATTGTAGCAATAGGTTTTTAAATGTTCGACGGAATTGGGCGCAAAGACCTGCTCTGCTTTGTAACGATTCAATAGCCTGATTAAGGCGAACTTCTAGACGTGAGGCTTCCTCCAGAATCAGGCGTCTCTCTTCACTGACTCGAGCAAGTAGCGAAGAGGCTTCAATTGCGCGGAAACGATACTGAGCGGCGGGTTCAGTAAGAGACACTTCGTTGTAGACTTCTGCTGCGGGATTATAGTAGGTTGCAAGCGAATGTCGTGATAATTCCGGTAACTCTTTGGACCAGATCGACTTCATTTCGCGTTGGACGACATTTAATCTTGCGGTGAGCACCTTAGCGTCACTTTGTGCGCTGCATTGGCGAAAGCTTGCGTACAAGCGCAAACGCTCAACAGCTCCACAGCGAAGCCTCTCTAGTGGAGTTAGCGGCAACGCTTCCTGTTGAGCCAGATACTCCTGTAGGTGCGATTGACCTCGCTGCATAAGCTGCGTCGAATCGCGATCTGTTGACAGTGGAAATTCGAGGTGAAATACGAGGGTAAGATTTATCGTAATTTTTTATGACTCTTGCTTTTAGCGCAGTAAATGAATACAAAATTAATAGAGCAAATAATATGGCGCTTTAAAGTCACTAACAAGCCGCTAAAAAGTAAAATATGAAATCGCATGCAATGACAAATAATGCTGAAATTTCAGACCGGCGATTTAAATTCCCACAGCGATAAGCATCTGCTTTCCAATTTCACTTAGCTAAAAACTAGAAGTTAAAACTAAGAGTTACCTTCTGGAAGCAATTCGTGCAGCTTCTCTTGCAGAGAAACTGAGTGCCGTTTTAGTAGCCGAATCCTGTTCTGCAACCAGATTGCTAAAATGAAGAATACAATTGTGAGCACGACAATCATTGCGAAATGTATGACAGTGTATGGACTATGCATCCGTGGCCACGCATGCACGAAGGTGGTGGCAACTTAAGTAAGTTTAATAGTTCACATAAAAACAAACAATAAAGTACGTACGGCTTTGTAGCAATTGATTGACATTAAAACGCCAGACATAATGAGCCAAAGCGTAGCTTCGACGGTCAATCCGCATCTCCTTCAGCTGGGGACCGTATGGTCGGAATGCAGAGTTTAGTCTTTCACAACTTTCACCATCGGTCAAGCCACAGCCTTCGACAAAACGAACAGAGTTTTTTAGCTGAAACAAAAAATAAGTGGATAGAAATATTATTATAAAAAATACAGCTTACATCTGATAGGGTTTCATTCTGTACCCATCTTGCAATTATAACACTTTTGTTTTGCTATCGATACTGCTATCACTACATTATTTTAATAATTAAACATAAATTTGCACAAAAATTAAATATAGATGCCGTTTCACATACACGGCAAGAAGTTTTGTGGGCGTACGCATGAAATGCATTGACGGCTGGGACTAGCGTCACGAATGGATAGTCCATTTGAATTCTCTGCAATCGTCGAATCATTTTGCAAGCAATATCGTAGATAAAAATCACTACTCCGTATGCACCAGATTTTTCGATGAAATATCGGAGGCACATTTCCGGATATATTAAGCGCTCGCCGGCCGATCGGATGTCGGAACATGCCACGACAATTGAGTGGCGACAGGACAGCATAAATATGCCATTCACGTCCAGTGCTTGAGAAGAAATTTTCCGACTTTGTGAACCGGCTTGAAAAGCGGAACACGCAATTTCGTCGTGATTGCTGTTCGGAGTGTCAGCTCTAGTCTCGTTGATTGGAACATGAACGAGAGGCGCCGGCAAGCATCCATCAGTAGGTGTTGGAGACATTTGCTGACCAGCACCTCGCCTGTGACGCAATCCGAAGCAGGCATCCCCAGATAGAATTGTCCGTGAAGGTCTCTGAGTACCCTAAATCCGAGCGTGCGGACAGTGAACTCGTGACCAAATTTTAGACTACTATTATATGCAAACAAATCTCGGCGAAAATCTTGCTCGGAAATGACGGTGGAAATCCCCACGGAGAAATCTTAGGGACATACTCGGGGATCTTGGCGGGGAAATCTTAAAAGGGAAATAACAGCTGAATGCATGATTAGCTTTTGGGAAGAAGCTCATTAAATTTTAACTGCCAGACTTACTTTCATTGGACATAAGAAACAGTCTGTCGGCCAGGGAAGTAGCGCACGAAGCAGTTGGCGGTAGTTTTGAAGAACGTTGTTTCGGCGAAACAAGTCGTATAATGGTAGCCACGTCTAAAATAGGTGAGGGGCATTTCACCTGCCCTAAATTTTATATTCTACACTTCACATCCCCCGATCCTGGTAACGTCTGTTAATAACATTCAATAAATTTAAGATTTTTAAAATCAAATATCGCCTCAAAGTCGCCACTATAGCCACCATCAGACAAAACTGAATACAAAGAAAGCTATCTACAAAGCTACTATACCAGCTAGCCCGTACACCAGCTTACCTTCTGACTAGCTATAGGTATATTACCAGACGTCAAAACAGAGCGTAGAGCTCGCAGGAGTGACAGCTTTCCATCGGAGGTCAGCGAGTCGAGAAGGTCCATGAGCCGCTTGTCAACAAACGTTGAACTCTTTCTCGAGACAGGAAAGTATCCTGCTGAAAGCATTGCCGTATGGACTGAGCATTCAGAACAAAACTGAACACACACCGAGATCCGGTCTAAAACGATTTAAAGTTGCAACGAAAGTTAACAAAACGGAACTATTTCACAAGGCGCTCTTTATAAATTTTTGGCAACCAAAAACAGCCATAAAATTACTCGTGCGTTATACTACTATTTAGCAACAGTAACAGCATTAAAGACTATGGCACTATGAGTCAACATCGAAAAAATACAACGAAAATATAGCTAAAATTGACGCCAAAATAGCGAGTCATTGACTTACGTCCATACACGTCGACAACTTCAGCGTTTGCGCTGCTCAAAAAAGCTGCACCATCTGCACGTGAGTTTTGGCAGCATTGGATTGACGGCTGCTGATCGAAAGGTTGGCACTCGTCGTACATGTTTCCCTTCAACGAGACAAAGTTAAGAAAACCAATAAGCAAAAAATTATTTTTCGTAAAAAATTATAAAATGACAAAATTATACTCACGTCCCAGAGAGCCACTTTGTGCACCAGGAAGTTACCATGTGTAACTTCGATACAGTCTCTGCAGAATTTTTTTGCGCAAGTTAGGCAATAAATAATTCCATTTTGTAGACAGCGACAGCAGGGTTGGAGAAGATAATGCCTAAAGAAAGCCTTTGAATGTTCCTCGCTGATCGCTTCTTCTCCCTCCCATTCCTTCAACTGAGGTGCGGCAGGCGGCAAAGCTTCGTCTACCCAATCACCAATCGCTTGATCAGGGTCACTACCTTGGGAGGACAGCTCTTGCATTTGAGCAGATTGAGCAGATAATCGAGAAGCATAATTGCTACGAGCCTCAGAAAAAGGCAAATGCAGCGACCCACGGCCACGAGACCTGGCCAACCGAATCGACAAATCTAACTTTCGCGGAAGCTGAAAACAATGATAAGCAATCTTATAAATGACGGCAGAAAGAGGGCGAAAGGCATAGCATTGAGCAGAGCAAGGGTAGAGGGAGGAGAAGGGCGAGTGGCAGGGATGAGAGCAAACGGGCAAAGTAAAAGACACAGCAAGGGGATAAAAAGCAGGGCAGGGCAAAGATTTCTTACTCTGCCCTGCCCTGCTTTACCCTAGGCACCGCCGTCTCCCCCTAAGCACCGCCGCTTTACCCTTGGCATCGCCCCCCAAAGCACAGCCACCTCCCCTTAAGCACCGCCGCCTTTCCCTAAGCTGCGCCGCCTTTCCCTAAGCTGCGCCGCCTTTCGCTAGGCACCGCCGCTTTTCGATAAGCTCCACCGCTTTACCCTAAACACCGCCACTTACCACTAAGCGCCGCCATTTCCCCTCAGCACCACCGCCCCCCCCCCTAAGCTCTGCCGCTTCCCCCTAGGCACCCCGCCTCCCCCTAAGCTCCACTGCTTAAGCGCCGCCCCCTAGACACCCCCGCCTCCCCCTAAGTTTTGCCGCTTCTGTCTAGGCACCGCCGCTTCCGTCTAGACACCGCCGCTTCCGTCTAGACACCGCCGCTTCCAGCCCTCCCCCTCCCACTAAGCGACGCCGTTTCCCCTAGGCACCCCCGCCTCCCCCTAAGCTCTGCCGCTTCCCCCTAGGCACCCCCGCCTCCCCCTAAGCTCTGCCACTTCCCCCTAGGCACCCCCGCCTCCCCCTAAGCTCTGCCGCTTCCCTAGGCACCCCACCCCGCCTCCCCCTAAGCTCCGCCGCTTAAGCACTGCCATTCCTCTAAGCACCGCCGCAGCCCCCTCAGCTGCGCCGCCTTTTCCTAAACACCGCCGCTTCCCCCTAAGCTCTAGGCACCGCTGTCTCCCACTAAGCACTGGTTACTCCCCCTAAGCTCCGCCGCTTCCCCATAGGCACCCCCTAAGCTCTGCCACTTCCCCCTAGGCACCCCCGCCTCCCCCTAAGCTCCGCCGCTTACCACTAAGCGCCGCCGTTTCCCCTAAGCACTGCCGCCTCCCCCTAAGATCTGCCACTTCCCCCTAGGCACCCCCGAACCCCCCCCTCAGCTCTGCCGCTTCCCCCTAGGCACCCCCGCCTTCCCCTAAGCTCTGCCACTTCCCCCTAGGCACCCCCGCCTCCCCCTAAGCTCCGCCGCTTACCACTAAGCGCCGCCGTTTCCCCTAAGCACTGCCGCCTCCCCCTAAGCTCTGCCACTTCCCCCTAGGCACCCCCGACCCCCCCTAAGCTCTGCCGCTTCCCTAGGCACCCCCGCCTCCCCCTAAGCTCTGCCACTTCCCCCTAGGCACCCCGCCTCCCCCTAAGCTCTGCCGCCTCTCCCTAGGCACCCCGCCTCCCCCTTAAGCTCTGCTGCTTCCACTAAGCGCCGCAATTTCCCCTCAGCACCACTGTTTCCCCCTAAGCTCTGCCGCTTACCCCTAAGCTCCGCCACATGAAGGGTGGGTGGAGGTTAGATTTGGAGGGTGGATGGAGGGTAGAGCTGGAGGGTGAATGGAGGGTAGAGCTAGAGTTTGAGTGGAAGGTAGAGCTGGACTAGAGGGTAGATGAGGAGTGGGTGGAAGGGGAGGAGCTGGAAAGTGGGATAGTAGCCAAATGTAGTCCCAAGAAAAGTAGGGTCCTATATATTAGTGCCAGTGGATAAGGCAGAATGGGTCTAAATTGTAGTTAGATAGGATAAAGCAGGGCTGCATCTGAGGTATATATGGAATATTTTTGCTAAATGTAGCCATGCTTATCAGAGAGATAGCTAATTAAGCCAATAAAAGACAAATATAGGAGAAAAATTATTTATTTATATTATTATATTAAACAACAAAAAATATTAGCTTAGAAAGTACTATAGTTATTTTTAGTGACAAGGTCTTTTATGAATTAGGTTTAAAAATGCCTATTTTACTTTATTCCCTACAATATAATAGCAACATGATTAACAAAAGTATGGATATTATTTGCAAAATATAAAGCATTTTTATTATCAAGGTTCAAGAAGCCCATTATATTATTATATAGATAACTGGTCTACCATAATTTTGAATAATAATTAAAGTATATATACTTACTATACTTATAAATAATTGCCACATAATATAGAATCTAGATTGCCTAAAATTTGGGCATGGGCAGCAATGTAGCATAATTGTAGAATATGATAATTAACTTGATGATAAATTATACACTATATGCATTAGGGCTTACGGCCCAGTCTGCCAAGAGTTTCTAAACGAACTAACAAAAAGTAATAGTAATACCTAATTAACAAAACCCCTATGACCTTGACCAATGCAATTGCTGACCAGCTTCAAAACTTTGCGTTGCTAGCTACAAAAGGCCATTAATAAGGTCGTAAGACACGCTTACGCCAAGGGCAAGAAGACCCTAAGACAGGGATGCAGTTATACTTTCCCTCTAAGTGACCAGCAAGTTTAATAAACGCTTCTAATTTGTTTCTTATAAAAAAATTCCTTTAAAATATCACCAAAGACGCCCGTTTTAAACAAACACGTATAATTTCCAGCATATGCCTAGCTTAAACAAAACAGACTTGTTCGTCTTTACCGATACCTCCAGCTTTATTCCATTGGCATTTGGGACACTCACTAACGTATTTGCGAAAGCTCAGCTTTTCCCAGGCAAACACGTTTTTCGAAGCTCAACAGCCGAGCTTTTGCCAGGCTAGCCTGGACATTTTTTGATCTTTTTCCCAGGCTAGCCTTGTGCCGGCGGGTGTCATATTGGTGCCACTTTTTGTGCACGAGTACTGAATTATTTATGCATTCTTAATCTCGCACGATTTTTTAAAGAGTTTAATACTGACTTGCAAATCTTAAGATTATTTATATGTTATTCCTTATTCTGTCTAGCTAAAATTTGTTATAATAGGACCGGTAATAGTGCATTTTAAATTACAAAATCTTAGCTTGGATTAATGCTATTAATAGTAATAGGCTTGATAAATTGTTTGTTTTGAGAGTAGTAGGCCTACGGCTACTTCTAATTAATGACGAATAACTACTAGTGTGTAAAAATAATTGTTTTATTCGTGATATTTGTTTTTTAAGAAAATCTTTCCAAAATACATTAATACACTCAACACCATTCACCCACATTGAGAGAGGCGACTTCTCTCTCTTACCTTAAACACACATGCTCTCACACTTGCGAGATGTGATTGAGAATTCGTCCCTGTAGGGTGGCGGTTCTGACTTTTGCCTAATATATTAAATATATATTACTTTTACTTTGAACTTGTACACAAGGCCTATTAACTAATAAAGTTTGCTTTTTTACTTAATTTAGTTCCAAGTAGTTAATCATTGGGATATGAATAAATTTATCATTTGTGAAATCAGACATTATATATGGGCAGCAAAGTCAACTAACTTAAAAGGGAATAGACTCTCTATATAACTTGAAATGAAATTTTTTTGGCAATATCCTAGTTTGTTGTGTTCAATAATTTTTGGATAGAAAATGTTAAATTACATATTTGAACAATTGACAATAGTTAGAGTGCAGTCCAAAATGTCAATAATAGTGTACAACCCAATATAGGAAGTTCCTAAACTCCTTCTTTGGGAAAAAGTGGCACCACAGGTACTTATTGAGGGTATTAACTAAAATGTGGAATCCAAATGGTATAGAATGACACAGATTGGGAAATTTCTTTAAAATGCCTCATTTTGAAAAGCTGAAATTTCATCTTCTAATAAATAGTAGCAAGCTTTATTGAATTTATTGTTTGATAAAAAAATATTTGACCAAATAGACAATAGAATATATACAATTTTTTCTAGTATTAAATAAGTCTGCAGAATAAGTTATATATATCTCAAATAGAGCAATGCTGATGTGGTGCATTGCCTTGAATTTTGCCTTGACATGTGCCTATGACTGCTTAATGGTATTCAGTATTGTGAACAGTTGGGTTGTTGTTGTTGGGATCCACAAAGTAGAGTCAGTGATTAATAGCTACTTCTGCTAATTCTGCAAGCCATTATAAGCCTGTCAGCAATTAGTCAATATCCTTGTGCTTGGAAGTATATGCTGTTAGATAATAGATAGAAGTGTTTAAGCAATATGGTTTGGAATGAGCACCATCATGGCTTTGTTGGTACCATGTTCCACCATTCCAAGAACCCAATGACCTTCATGGTAGACACCTTGCTATTATTTCCAGTGGAAAAACTTCATCTCATCTACTTCCACCTCACTACCAGGACCACCAAGTTGCATGGGATAGTCAAGCAAGTATTGGTAGTATGTCAAAATAGAAATTGGCTCAGTCTATGGCAATCTAGTAGACACTGCAATATTGGCATTCAATCTGATGCATAGATAGACTCTATGCCTAAAGGTAAATGAAGTTCAGCAGCTGGGTCATGTGTAACAGCTGGCTAAGTTGGCCAGCCTGGCCAACTGATTTGGTGGCTAACCAAGGTAAGTTACAAAATTGGTGGTGAAAGTTGCAAAAGTGGCAATTTAAGTCCCAAAATTGAGGGGGAAGTCATTAGATGGGTGGTATAAGTGTAACAATTGGAGGAAAATAGTAAACAATGTTGCCATTATTAAGATATAGGGAAAATTGGCTTGTATAAGCAAGCCTATATTTTATTTCCATTCATTACTCAATAATTAATTGCAAACTTCCCACCTTTTTACTACTATTTTACTTGCCAACAGTTTTTGCAATTAAAAAACTGATTTTGAACTTTCAACACTGTATAAACTAAGTAACTAGCTAAGTGAATAACTTGTAGCCTAAGTAACTATAGCCAAAGTGATCTGTAGCCAACATGATTAGTACCTATCTATGGCACTTGGATATCATTTATGTCATGAGCAAGCTACTGGGTACAATGGATACTAACATGCTGAATGCAGGGTATTCCTTAGCCTATCAAATGATTGCATTTTGTTTCATCTGGAAAAGAGAAATGTGGTGCTCTACCCAAATCAGTTAACATAGTAGCAAGTTTTTGCTTAGCTATTTCCATGGTAGGACAAAAAATACTCTTGCTTTGCCTTACTGACATCATAATAAAGCTGCTACTTAATAGCAGTGTTAAATCCTAGTTTGTTTTGGATGCATTTTTGGCTCTATTAATAATAGTTTGCTTGTACTATAATAAATTTTGTGTTAAATTGTGACTGTATAAAGTGAAATAAAATTTAATACTTTAATATTTTTTAATTAGATGTGCCTTTATTACTACTATTCAGTAAATAAGTGAACTTCAACTCAGAATTATAATTATAATCTCAATAGCAGTGAGAATGTAGCAGCTAGAAGGTATGAAATTTTCCAGGGTGGATGACGCAAAAAATAATGTCAGCAATATGTTTCATTGCCTATTCAGCTGTAGCCTCGGCTTTAGTCAGCTAATCAATCAAATTGAACAGCGCAGCAGCAGCAGCAGCACTTGGACCATCCAACTACTTAAACAATTACGACGGCAGCTTTAGTCCCAGCAGACTCGAACGATATGTCTGGCGACGTGCCAACTTACAATGTAGTATTCGTGCTGGGCAAGCCCGGCTGCGGCAAAGGCACGCAGAGCGATAAAATTGTTGCCGAATTTGGCTACGGCCACATGTCCGCCGGCGAGCTGCTCAGATTAGAAGTGCAATCTGGTTCGCCCCATGGCGAGATGATTTCCCAGCGAATGCGGGACGGACAAATTGTGCCCGTTGAGATCACTTGTAGCCTGTTGGAGAAACGAATGGACGAGCTGTTTAAAGAGAAGCGTCTGGTGGGTTTCCTAATTGCTAATTGGATAACAAGTAGGGCGACTGTTTTAACCCGCCGTTTCTCATCAGTGCACAAGTACTCGGCAAAGCAGACACGGGGATAATTAGATCAATAATGGATATAGTGGAGTTATTATCCCACTAAGGAATTTATTGAACAAATGAACGAGGAAACAGAAAGATGGACGGGATAAAGGAATAAAATTAAGGCACCCGAACGTGAAAGACAAAGCCGTGGTAGACACAAAAAGGAAGACATAGAAGAAAAAAAGCAATACAAGCAATGCACGCACAATTAAAAAAGACAAACGAAGAAGAAACAAACAATAAGACAAAAACATGATACAAACAAAAAAATGATACAAGCGAAAAGATAAAGACAGAAAATATACAACAAAGTAGAAAACAACAAGCAAGGACATGAAGATAGAACGATACAAAAAATAAAGACACAAACAAAGGTAGACAGACAAACGAGTACCACAGGATAGAAAAAAGAAGTAAACAGACGAATCAGAAGCAGAAAAGTATCAGTGGACCAAGAACATCAATAAAACAGATTGAAACCTTGTTGTGCACTTTTATAGTGGCAATGCCCCCCTGTCCGTCCGTCTGTCTGTCAGGTGACCTTCATCATCGACGGCTTCCCGCGCAACAAGGACAATCTGGACGGTTGGAATCGCCAGATGTCCGCCAGAGCGGTCGTCCGCGGCGTCCTACTAATTGACGCGTCTGACGACGTCTGCGCTAGTCGGTGTCTGGGCCGCGGCAGCGGTCGTCTAGACGACAACGAGGCAACCCTGCGCAAACGATTTCAATCATTTGTGCGGGACACCATGCCCATATTGGAGCACTACGATAGGGCCGGTTTAGTGTTTAAAGTCAATGGCGAATCGGAGCCTGACCAGGTGTTTGAGGAAGTTCGACAGGTGTTTGACCGGATAAAAACTGCTTGATTGCGTCAGGTTTGCGGTCTCGCTTTTCATATTAACTGCACGGATTGGAGATTCTTCTGTTCCACTGCGCTGACTTACGTTTAGATGTACTTTTATAGTGTCTGTGAGAGCGACAAAGTTTGCACTAATCTATGGCCAGCACCCACTGAATCAGCCCCAGGGCCAGCACCCACTGAATCAGCCCCAGGGCCAGCACCCACTGAATCAGCCCCAGGGCCAGCACCCACTGAATCAGCCCCAGGGCCAGCACCCACTGAATCAGCCCCAGGGCCAGCGCCCACTGAATCAGCCCCAGGGCCAGCACCCACTGAATCAGCCCCAGGGCCAGCGCCCACTGAATCAGCCCCAGGGCCAGCACCCACTGAATCAGCCCCAGGCCCAGCACCCACTGAATCAGCCCCAGGCCCAGCACCCACTGAATCAGCCCCAGGGCCAGCACCCACTGAATCAGCCCCAGGCCCAGCACCCACTGAATCAGCCCCAGGGCCAGCACCCACTGAATCAGCCCAAGGCCCAGCACCCACTGAATCAGCCCCAGGGCCAGCACCCACTGAATCAGCCCCAGGCCCAGCACCCACTGATTCAGCCCCAGGCCCAGCACCCACTGAATCAGCCCCAGGCCCAGCACCCACTGAATCAGCCCCAGGCCCAGCACCCACTGAATCAGCCCCAGGGCCAGCACCCACTGAATCAGCCCCAGGCCCAGCACCCACTGAATCAGCCCCAGGGCCAGCACCCACTGAATCAGCCCCAGGCCCAGCACCCACTGAATCAGCCCCAGGTCCAGCACCCACTGAATCAGCCCCAGGCCCAGCACCCACTGAATCAGCCCCAGGCCCAGCACCCACTGAATTAGCCCCAGGGCCAGCACCCACTGAATCAGCCCCAGGCCCAGCACCCACTGAAAAAGCCTTAGCTGCTCTGTCATGGGGCACTTACCTAGTTGTGGAAGCGGCAACTTATTATAATGGTTTGTTATCTTTATTATCTGACAAAAAAGGTTTCGGTTGTGCGTATTTATCTAGAGATTAGAACTATCGTAGTTGGGTGTGTCTTTAAAGTTTATTCATACATTTTTATGCTCGCCTCAGGCTAGAAAAAAAGCAGAAAAGAAACTGCCTGTCTGCGATAAAAAAGCACAATTCAAATGCTCTCCAATTAATTCCAAACCGTGTTTTTAGTTGCTAAACTTGGCTTCACTTATTGCGTATAATCAGTGTGTCACAAATACTGTTCTAGCGGTACGAACAAATTAGCTATAGCAAGCCACATGTCTTTAGTAGCGTAAAATCTTACATGTTTTAATTTATTAGACTTGGTTGTCTTGTTGCTTTTTTTTTAAAAAAAACTTGCTTTTAATTTTCTAGAGAGCTATAAACAATGAACTCTGGCGGAGTTTTATTTGGCTGTTATTAACAAATATGGTATCTAATTAAATGCACGCGTATCTTCGATAGTACATAAACGATGAGGCCATATTTAGGAAAAAATATTCTTATTTGTTTTTAGCCTTAGTTTTTTTCAACATGCAACTTTTTTTCTGGAAATTTTTTAAGCAAGAAACAAGAAAATTTTACTAGAAACCAATGAAAATGGCATGTGAATTGTCCTGAAAATTCTGACATGGATAATCATACTTGTAATTTTAATTTTACATCTATATACATACAATACATACATACATACAATATATTATTGTATAATAATTTACTCATTAATTATTGTATATATTATTGTATGATATAAATATAATTGTACTTCATAAAAAATACATCATTATATCTTAGTAGGTAATTGTATTATTATTTGAAAAGTGCATAATGTACTAATTAAAAATCAAAGAATCGTATTCACAAATTCCAGAATTTTATAATCACCCGGCCGTTTTTAATAGTACAATACGCGGTTAAGTCGCTTACCATTTGAAAAAGATAGCTATCACGTGGTCAGCCATGAACCAATAGCGACTTACTTGTGTGCTGACAGGGTCGGTGCTTCTTAAAATCACGCCCCTGCATTAAACCTTATCAGTCGCAGAACTCTGCGTTTTCAAAAAGCTACTCTTAGTTCCATTTAGCGTTAACTTAAAGAGGGTTGAAAACTGGATTTTTTATTCAGCAAATTGTTGCCATGGCAACGTCAGACGCTAGCCGATCGGAGACGCCGCGAATGAGCTACCGGTATCTGGGCAAGTCCGGCCTGAAAGTGTCCGCCCTGTGCATGGGCACCATGACCTTCGGCGTTGGTAACAGGCCCGGCAACACTGATGAGGCCGGCAGCCACGCCCTGCTCGATCAGTTTGTGCGCGCTGGTGGAAACTTTATCGACACGGCCGATGTGTACAACAGCGGCAAGTCGGAGAGCATTGTGGGCACCTGGCTGACAGCTCGCGGTTGCAGAGACTCAATTGTCATAGCAACAAAGTTCTACGGTCTTGTAGATGACACAAACAACGACCCCAACTGTCGAGGCGCTTCCAGGCGGCACATGGTTTCTGCACTGGAGGCCAGTTTAGAGAGGCTCGCAACTAACCGGGTGAGAATAAAAATTATATTAGCTCCGTGGCTGCTGACAAAAACACTTTTTTAGGTCCTACCTAACTCACAAGTTCCCCAATACAGAGATCGCACTTAATTTTGTGTACCTAATACGCCCAACAAGCTATCTGTTTCGTACACCTACCTGTCTCCATTTCCAACAACAGAACATCCAATCCGAATGCTCCCCCGATATACCTATCTTACTCCGTTTCCTACCCAGGTACACCCACCTCAGTCCATTTCCTACCCCAACACACCCACCTCACTCCATTTCCTACCCCAATACACCCACCTCAATCAATTTCCTACCCTAATATAATAAATATTAATAATACATTTAGACACCCGACCTTTCGATCAGATGTACAGCCTACGGCACAGCCGCAGCTAGTTGCGCGGCGCATCCGAGGTCTGTGTACAGCTTTCAGCCTGACGGCCTGGAGGGGCCGCAACACCCACACTAAATTTACCCAGCTGAAGCTCGTACCCGATCTCAGCTTGGGTGGACTGGAGCAATGCGGGATTAAGTGCCTTGCTCAAGGGCACAAATTGTCTCCTAGGGCCGGGACTCGAACCCACGACCTTCCGGTCATGAGGCAGGCTCCCTAGACACTAGGCTACAACTACCCTAATACACCCAACTCACTCAATTTCCTACCCCAATACACCCACCTCACTTCATTTCCTACCCCAACACACCCACCTCACTCCATTTCCTACCCCAATACACCCACCTCACTCCATTTCCTTTCTCGCATCCCAGGTGGACGTGTACCAGCAGCACTGCTTCGACCCGGCGACGCCGCTTGAAGAGACCCTGCGCACGGCGAACGACCTGATCCGGTCCGGCCGAGTGCACTACTTCGGCGTGAGCAATTTCAGCGGCTGGCAGCTGCAGAAGGCCGTGTGCATCAGCGAGAAGCTGGGCTTAGAGCCGGTGCTGTGCCTGCAGCAGCAGTACAGCCTGCTGTCTCGTCAGGCCGAGCAGGAGCTGGTGCCGGTGTGCAGCAACGAGGGCATCGGCCTGCTAGCGTGGAGTCCGCTGAAGGGCGGTATGCTCACCGGTGACTGCCTAGAGCTTAAAAAAATTGAAATATATTAGGTAGACTGAACGTTAGTAATCAACAATCGACCCCGATTTTTGTAGGAAAGTTCTCTCGACCCGACCCAGCAACTGCTGCTGCCACTGCGGCTGCTCCCGACCAGAGCACTCGCATCGGATGGAGCTCCACCGCGGATGCTGCCAACGAGTTCCAGCCGAGCGGATCTCTAGCGACCCGGCCTTCTGGCGCGTCATCGACGCCGTGAAATCCGTGGCGTCCGGGCGCGGCGTGCCGCCCAGTCAGGTGGCGCTGCGCTGGCTGCTGCAGCAGCCCACGGTGACCTCCGTGATCATCGGCGCCAAGACGCCCGCTCAGCTGGCCGAGAATCTCGACTGCGAGTCGTGGAGTTTAACCTCGGAGGAGCTGGCGTCGCTCACGAGTGCGTCAGACGTTGAGCCAGTTTATCCGTACGAAATGCAGACGCGAAACTCGTTGGCAGCGGATCGTCTGCGACTTCGAAATCCCGGCTGTGTGTGGTAGAGCGGGCATTGGACGGCTGCGTTAGAGAGACTAGGGGTGATTGTTGTTTTGCGGCGTGGGGTGGTTGTATTAGCGGCGTGGGGTGGTTGTATTAGCGGCGTGGGGTGGTTGTTTTGTTAGCGGCTTGGGGTGGTTGTTTTGTTAGCAGCGTGGGGTGGTTGTTTTGTTAGCGGCTTGGGTGGTTGTTTTGTTAGCAGCGTGGGGTGGTTTTGTTAGCGGCTTGGGGTGGTTGTTTTGTTAGCAGCGTGGGGTGGTTTGGTTAGCGGCTTGGGGTGGTTGTTTTGTTGGCGGCATGGGGTGGTTGTATTTGCAGCGTGTGGTGGTCGTTTTGTTTGTAGCTTGCAATGGTTGCTGTGTATTTCGCCACTAGTTGCGTTTTTTTAGTTTTGCCAAGTTTTGCTGTTTTTTCTTGATTTTCAATTTATAGAAAGTCAATTGAAGTTGTAGTTAGTTAATTAATCGTCCTATGGTGGCACTCTTTACTTTGCACCTAACTTTCCTGATTTTGGTAGTGTAGATATCTTATTATAGTTTATTTCGATTTTTGTTAGTTTTATCAGTAGTTTTTTCTCAAGACCTGCAATTATATGCATTTTTGCTGTTTTAAAAATTAATAATTTTTCCATTATTTCTATTCGTGATGATATCTTTCGGAAAATTATATTAATAGCTTTCATTATCATGCTGTGCTAAAAAATAGCCTGATTCACTATGTGAAAGCGGCGTAAAGTGCGTGTTTTTTAGCGGCGTGAGGTGGCTGTTTTTGTACAGCGTGAGGTGGGTGGTTTGTCACGGCGTGGGGTGGGTATTTTGTCTCAGCGTGAGGTGGGTGTGTAATGGCGCCTTGGATTGGGTGTTACTTATTGTTTTGCAAATCAATCATCTGCTATAAAGATGCGTCGTTAGTTTCAACACTGAATTTAGATTTTGTAGTGACCTTTTTTATTTTTGCATGATTTTGCATCATTTGCAAATCATAAAACCCGGATTCATTAGTTTTCTGCTTTAAGAGTTCTGATTTTTTGTTTTGATTTTCTTATCAGATTTTTGCTTTTTTCATTCTGGAGTGTTCAGCGTTTTTTTCTTAGACAGTTTAATTTCGATCGTGGCAATAAAATATTTTCGTCCAAAATTGAATTTTTTCACTTTTTGTCTTTTGATTTCTTTAATCTTAATGCCGACTAAGAAGTTTTGTTTTTATAAGGTTAGGTTTTAACGGTTACGTCAGCTATGATTAAAACAGCTTGTGCGTCGCTCGTTGGTAGAACTTTTTTAGATAGTCGAAATGGTTTATTGGGTGTGGCTGAACAGGGAAGAAATGTAGGTAGATAATGCTTTATTATATTTGGATTGGCTTGGCAAGTTTTTTTTAATGTACATTAAAGGCAGAAAACGAATCGAACTCAATGTACATTTGAGTTTAGGAGAGGAGTTTCACCTAGTTTACACAGATAGCGGAGTAATTTGGCCATCTCTATTAAAATGTAAATTGGGGCAGGAAAGGAATTTCACCTAGTGTACACCGATAGCGGAGTAATTTGGCCATCTCTATTAAAATGTAAATTGGGGCAGGAAAGGAATTTCACCTAGTGTACACCGATAGCGGAGTAATTTGGCCATCTCTATTAAAATGTAAATTGGGGCAGGAAAGGAATTTCACCTAGTGTACACCGATAGCGGAGTAATTTGGCCATCTCTATTAAAATGTAAATTGAGTGCAGGATAGGAATTCAATTGAGTGTACACTCACAGCCGGATTGGCTTGTCAATTTTTACTACTGACTGACCATTGAGAGTAGAAAGGAAGCTTTGCAAGTACACGCAGGCAAAGATTTTGTTGTCTAGCATAATTAAAAAGTTTGTTTGTCTTTCCATAGCCCTGAGTGCCGGCATGGCGGAGCTGGACATCGGACTTCACTGCTGCCAGCCTGGCTGCCGCCAGCTGGACTTCCTTCCAATCTGCTGTCAGGGCTGCCGTCGGGTGTTCTGCCGCCGGCACTCGTCGCTGTCTTTGCACGCCTGCACCCAGGAATTTCTCCAACCTGCCCGTCTGGAGTCTGATAAGGCGGCATCGGAGACGCAAGCGGAGCCGCGGCTGCAACGGGAGGCAGCCTGCGCCGGCTGCCATCGTCAGATCGCCGCACCAATTCAATGCTCAGCCTGCGGCGGTTTCGTCTGCGTTGCCCACCGATTCAGCGAGTCGCACCCGTGCCGCCCCATTGCGCAACAGGAGGCCGAGTCTCCTGGCGAGCGGAAACAGCTGAGCGCTGAACTGATGGAACAGTTGCGCAAAGTTGACTCGAGAAATTTCACCGCCGGCCGCGCAGCCGCCGAGCCTCGTCCGGGGGCGCAGCGGCCCAGTCAGAAGCGGAAGGAGAGGCAGCTGGCCTTGATGAAGCTTCGCCTGTCGGCTGTTGGCGAGAAGTCTGTGCCGCAGGCGGACAGGGTCTATTTTATGGTGGGTAATTCCATTTTACAGCAATCGTCACACTATGCCTTTGGCTTCATGTAAATTAAATTGAGTAGGAGTCACAGTGGGAAAGTGGGGGATTGGGTTTTGGTGCTAGTTTGTGTGAACGGCTGGGTAGGCTTATGCAGGGTTGGGTACGGTTTCCACTGTACATAGAGGGTTAGGTAGGGGTCCCAATGTACATGCAGTGGTGGTTAGGAGTCCTAATGTACATTCAAGAGTACGTGGGTAGAGATCCGATTGTACATTCAGGAGTGCCTAGGGGTCAAGGGTCATTCAAGGGTGGGTATACAGGGTACATGTAGGATTTATAGTTATTTGCAAAACTGCATGAATTATCAAAAAGTGCGCGTGTCTTTTTTATAGATGACTTGCTTTGTAAGTCAATGCGTCCCAAAATATCCCCTTATCGCCCAGGTTCAGCCGGACTTTCAAAAGCAGCAACAGCCGCTGCCCGTCTACTTCTCCCGCCATTGGCCAGCGGGCAAGGCGACCGACAGTCTGGCGGCTCGACTCGGAGTGCCGCCGGTGCGACAGTCGGGCAAAATTGAACAGCGCCTGTCGCTGCTGCTGCAACCGGCTGATGCTGCCGGAGCCGATGCTGGCGAGCCATCGCCGTCGACCCGTCTGCCGGCCAGTGACAGTCTGGCCGCCTGCCTGCTTCGCGGCGACGTCTCCGATGGCGACAGCCTGCTGCTGACCTATTGGCCGCCAGACCCGTGACCCGCCTTTTCGGGTCATGCATCTCGCTGTGTTAATTTCGAATGATTGCTTTATTTTTCAATAAAATCTTGATATTTGCGTTTTAAGCTAAAAGCAAAAAATTCTGACTGTTTTATTTAATGATATATTTTTAAGCGAAACAAGTGTTACTATGATGTCAAAGGAGTATATATTTTCCAATTTATAATATACAAAGAAGATGGGCTAGGAGACTCGGTGTTGATTGAAAGGTGGCTAGGAGACCCAGTGTACATTGAGGGGTGGCTAGGAGACCCAGTGTACATTAAGGGGTGGCCAGGAGACCCAGTGTACATTGAGGGGTGGCTAGGAGACCCAGTGTACATTGAGGGGTGGCTAGGAGACCCAGTGTACATTGAGGGTTGGCTAGGAGACCCAGTGTACATTGAGGGGTAGCTAGGAGACCCACTGTACATTAAGGGGTGGCTAGGAGACCCACTGTACATTAAGGGGTGGCTAGGAGACCCACTGTACATTAAGGGGTGGCTAGGAGACCCAGTGTACATTGAGGGGTGGCTAGGAGACCCACTGTACATTGAGGGGTAGCTAGGAGACCCACTGTACATTGAGGGGTGGCTAGGAGACCCAGTGTACATTGAGGGGTAGCTAGGAGACCCACTGTACATTAAGGGGTGGCTAGGAGACCCACTGTACATTAAGGGGTGGCTAGGAGACCCAGTGTACATTGAGGGGTGGCTAGGAGACCCACTGTACATTGAGGGGTAGCTAGGAGACCCAGTGTACATTAAGGGGTGGCTAGGAGACCCAGTGTACATTGAGGGGTAGCTAGGAGACCCAGTGTACATTGAGGGGTAGCTAGGAGACCCACTGTACATTGAGGGGTGGCTAGGAGACCCAGTGTACATTGAGGGGTAGCTAGGAGACCCAGTGTACATTGAGGGGTAGCTAGGAGACCCACTGTACATTGAGGGGTGGCTAGGAGACCCAGTGTACATTGAGGGGTAGCTAGGAGACCCAGTGTACATTGAGGGGTAGCTAGGAGACCCAGTGTACATTGAGGGGTAGCTAGGAGACCCAGTGTACATTGAGGGGTAGCTAGGAGACCCAGTGTACATTGAGGGGTAGCTAGGAGACCCAGTGTACATTGAGGGGTAGCTAGGAGACCCAGTGTACATTGAGGGGTGGCTAGGAGACCCAGTGTACATTGAGGGGTAGCTAGGAGACCCAGTGTACATTGAGGGGTAGCTAGGAGACCCACTGTACATTGAGGGGTGGCTAGGAGACCCAGTGTACATTGAGGGGTAGCTAGGAGACCCACTGTACATTGAGGGGTGGCTAGGAGACCCAGTGTACATTGAGGGGTGTATGGGCCAATCCAACTCAAAAATATTCAGCGAACTAGGAAAACCTATAAAACGCGCGAATTTTTTTCAGTCTTTTCGGTATCGAAAAAAGCACGACAAAATGAGCTCGAAGTCGCCTGTCTCGCTGCCGCCCGTGGCTCTGTCCCGCGTGCGACAGGCCGACCCGGACTGCGCCGAGTTGATCGACCAGTCTGCCGGCCCGTGCGATCTCTACCTGTGCGACAGCCGCGGCTGGACCAAGTGCCAACCCGAGCTGGCGGCTGCTGAACAGGTGGGCGATGGGGACAGCAAGCATTCGCTTGTTTGTCCAATGATGCTGTCTTCATTTCATCTATCCAAGTTGTCGCTAGCTATCTCTGTCGGTGTCATCTCAACTGCTGCAATCTATCTATCTCTAGTGGCGCCATCTATCTATGTCCATTGGCGCCATCTATCTACATCCATCGGCGCCATCTATCTATCTCTATCGGCGCCATCTATCTACCTCCATCGGCGCCATCTATCTATCTCTATCGGCGCCATCTATCTACCTCCATCGGCGCCATCTATCTACCTACATCGGCGCCATCTATCTACCTCCATCGGCGCCATCTATCTATCTCCATCGGCGCCATCTATCTACCTACATCGGCGCCATCTATCTATCTCCATCGGCGCCATCTATCTATCTCTATCGGCGCCATCTATCTACCTACATCGGCGCCATCTATCTATCTCCATCGGCGCCATCTATCTATCTCTATCGGCGCCATCTATCTACCTACATCGGCGCCATCCATCTCCATCGGTGCCATCTATCTTAAATGCCAAGCTCTATATTACTCACCGTCCGCAGACCCGGGTAGTGCTCTACACCCGCTCGACGTTGCCCCGCTACGCCCTAGCCGTGATTGGCTGCGGCGCCGCCGACCGCGTGCTGCCGCTGCCGCTGGCCCCGGCGTCGAAAGCCCGACCTGACGACGACGATTTTTGGCCGAGAGTTCAGCCGCCGTTTTTGCTGTTTGGCGGCGGCGGCGGCAGCGGAGGCAGCAGCGGCGGCGGCTGCAGGCAGGGTGTCTGGTTCCGAGACGAGGCCGATTGTCATCGGCTGGCCAAACGGCTGGCCCTGATCGCGAAGACCGACGATTTGACGCGCAAGAAAGCGAAAGCTGAAATTGAAGCAGCGCCGGCAATTCCAGGCGAAAGCATCGTGCAGATGCTGGCTAGGGCGCAGGCTCAGTACGAGGCCTCCGTAGCGTCTGGCTGCGCTGAGGATGCCTGCGAAATGGTGAGTGAGAAATCTTTTTTCAGTTTTTTCAGAATTTTTTTAATTCTGTATCCTGACTGCAGAAATCCTGACACAAATCATTAAAAGTTCTTATCCTTATTCTTAGAATCCCTGATACCTTTTCTTAGAATCCCTGACCCATTTTCTTAGAATCCTTGCTCATAATTGTTCTAATCCCTGATCCCTATTCTTGTAATTGATTATTCATATTAAAATCCCTGATCCCGTTTCTTAGAAACCTTTATCCCAATTCGTAAAATCATTAATCCCTATTATTTGAATCATTAATCCCTCAGGTTGCTAGGCAGATCCGCGAGCAGCTGGGCCTTGCGCAGCCTGGCGAGAGGCCGCCGAATACGGAGACTGCGCCAGCGGTGTCGACAGGCATCGCAGTTGATACCGACAGCAAAGTGCTGGAGAATGCGAGTCTCAACGCGGGCTGCGACAGGCAGGTAGGTGACTGACAGACAGACAGACAGACAGACACACAGACAGGCAGACAGACTGACAGACAGGCAGGCAGGCAGACAGACAGACAGACAGACAGACAGACAGACAGACAGACAGACAGACAGACAGGCAGGCAGGCAGACAGACAGACAGACAGACAGACAGACAGACAGACAGGCAGACAGACAGACAGACTGGCAGACAGACAGACAGACAGACAGACACACAGACAGGCAGACAGACTGACAGACAGGCAGGCAGACAGACAGACAGACAGACAGACAGACAGACAGACAGACAGACAGACAGGCAGGCAGGCAGACAGACAGACAGACAGACAGACAGACAGACAGACAGGCAGACAGACAGACAGACTGGCAGACAGACAGACAGACAGACAGGCAGGCAGGCAGACAGACAGACAGACTGGCAGACAGACAGACAGACAGACAGACAGGCAGGCAGGCAGGCAGGCAGACAGACAGACAGACAGGCAGGCAGGCAGACAGACAGACAGACAGACAGACAGACAGACAGACAGACAGACAGACAGACTCCCACTACATAAAGCGACCATTTAAAGGTCAGTCAGTGTCAAAAATCCGCACCCCTATCCATCCCCCGTGGCAGATGTCGCCGCCAGCAGAGGAAGAGTTCCTACTGACTCCTCGTATGCTCGAGTCGCCTCAGCTGCCGCCGGCGCCAGCTAAGCGAAGCCAGCCAGACGGCGAGGACGCCAAGACTGGCGTCAATTCTGAACTGGAGCCGGCGCTGTCCTCGGCCTTCCCGCCGATTGGCTGCACGCGGGAGCACCTGCGCGACAGTCTGGTTCACCTGATGGACCAGAATGACGACTTCATTGGCCGCGTGCACCGGGCCTACGTTGCCAGCTTGCAGAAGCGCCTAGGGGCCGTTTGACTGTTCTCGTTTGCTGACCTGTTGGCTGTGGGACTGATGGGCTGCTGATCCATCAGGGATGAAGGAGCAGAATGGATTGCTAATCTATAGCCAGCATCAGGGATGAAGGAGCAGAATGGATTGCTAATCTATAGCCAGCATCAGGGATGAAGGAGCAGAATGGATTGCTAATCTATAGCCAGCATCAGGGATGAAGGAGCAGAATGGATTGCTAATCTATAGCCAGCATCAGGGATGAAGGAGCAGAATGGATTGCTAATCTATAGCCAGCATCAGGGATGAAGGAGCAGAATGGATTGCTAATCTATAGCCAGCATCAGGGATAAAGGAGCAGAATGGATTGCTAATCTATAGCCAGCATCAGGGATGAAGGAGCAGAATGGATTGCTAATCTATAGCCAGCATCAGGGATGAAGGAGCAGAATGGATTGCTAATCTATAGCCAGCATCAGGGATGAAGGAGCAGAATGGATTGCTAATCTATAGCCAGCATCAGGGATGAAGGAGCAGAATGGATTGCTAATCTACAGCCTCCATCAGGGATGAAGGAGCAGAATGGATTGCTAATCTATAGCCTCCATCAGGGATGAAGGAGCAGAATGGATTGCTAATCTATAGCCAGCATCAGGGATGAAGGAGCAGAATGGATTGCTAATCTATAGCCAGCATCAGGGATGAAGGAGCAGAATGGATTGCTAATCTATAGCCAGCATCAGGGATGAAGGAGCAGAATGGATTGCTAATCTACAGCCTCCATCAGGGATGAAGGAGCAGAATGGATTGCTAATCTATAGCCAGCATCAGGGATGAAGGAGCAGAATGGATTGCTAATCTATAGCCAGCATCAGGGATGAAGGAGCAGAATGGATTGCTAATCTATAGCCAGCATCAGGGATGAAGGAGCAGAATGGATTGCTAATCTATAGCCAGCATCAGGGATGAAGGAGCAGAATGGATTGCTAATCTATAGCCAGCATCAGGGATGAAGGAGCAGAATGGATTGCTAATCTATAGCCAGCATCAGGGATGAAGGAGCAGAATGGATTGCTAATCTATAGCCAGCATCAGGTATGAAGGAGCAGAATGGATTGCTAATCTATAGCCAGCATCAGGGATGAAGGAGCAGAATGGATTGCTAATCTATAGCCAGCATCAGGGATGAAGGAGCAGAATGGATTGCTAATCTATAGCCAGCATCAGGGATGAAGGAGCAGAATGGATTGCTAATCTATAGCCAGCATCAGGGATGAAGGAGCAGAATGGATTGCTAATCTATAGCCATCCATCAGGGATGAAGGAGCAGAATGGATTGCTAATCTATAGCCAGCATCAGGGATGAAGGAGCAGAATGGATTGCTAATCTATAGCCAGCATCAGGGATGAAGGAGCAGAATGGATTGCTAATCTATAGCCAGCATCAGGGATGAAGGAGCAGAATGGATTGCTAATCTATAGCCAGCATCAGGGATGAAGGAGCAGAATGGATTGCTAATCTATAGCCAGCATCAGGTATGAAGGAGCAGAATGGATTGCTAATCTATAGCCAGCCATCAGGGATGAAGGAGCAGAATGGATTGCTAATCTATAGCCAGCATCAGGGATGAAGGAGCAGAAATGGATTGCTAATCTATAGCCAGCATCAGGTATGAAGGAGCAGAATGGATTGCTAATCTATAGCCAGCATCAGGGATGAAGGAGCAGAATGGATTGCTAATCTATAGCCAGCATCAGGGATGAAGGAGCAGAATGGATTGCTAATCTATAGCCAGCATCAGGGATGAAGGAGCAGAATGGATTGCTAATCTATAGCCAGCATCAGGGATGAAGGAGCAGAATGGATTGCTAATCTATAGCCAGCATCAGGTATGAAGGAGCAGAATGGATTGCTAATCTATAGCCAGCATCAGGGATGAAGGAGCAGAATGGATTGCTAATCTATAGCCAGCATCAGGGATGAAGGAGCAGAATGGATTGCTAATCTATAGCCAGCATCAGGGATGAAGGAGCAGAATGGATTGCTAATCTATAGCCAGCATCAGGGATGAAGGAGCAGAATGGATTGCTAATCTATAGCCAGCATCAGGTATGAAGGAGCAGAATGGATTGCTAATCTATAGCCAGCATCAGGGATGAAGGAGCAGAATGGATTGCTAATCTATAGCCAGCATCAGGGATGAAGGAGCAGAATGGATTGCTAATCTATAGCCAGCATCAGGGATGAAGGAGCAGAATGGATTGCTAATCTATAGCCAGCATCAGGGATGAAGGAGCAGAATGGATTGCTAATCTATAGCCAGCATCAGGGATGAAGGAGCAGAATGGATTGCTAATCTATAGCCAGCATCAGGGATGAAGGAGCAGAATGGATTGCTAATCTATAGCCAGCATCAGGGATGAAGGAGCAGAATGGATTGCTAATCTATAGCCAGCATCAGGGATGAAGGAGCAGAATGGATTGCTAATCTATAGCCAGCATCAGGTATGAAGGAGCAGAATGGATTGCTAATCTATAGCCAGCATCAGGGATGAAGGAGCAGAATGGATTGCTAATCTATAGCCAGCATCAGGTATGAAGGACCAGAATGGATTGCTAATCTATAGCCTCCATCAGGGATGAAGGAGCAGAATGGATTGCTAATCTATAGCCAGCATCAGGGATGAAGGAGCAGAATGGATTGCTAATCTATAGCCAGCATCAGGGATGAAGGAGCAGAATGGATTGCTAATCTATAGCCAGCATCAGGGATGAAGGAGCAGAATGGATTGCTAATCTATAGCCAGCATCAGGGATGAAGGAGCAGAATTGATTGCTAATCTATAGCCAGCATCAGGGATGAAGGAGCAGAATGGATTGCTAATCTATAGCCAGCATCAGGGATGAAGGAGCAGAATGGATTGCTAATCTATAGCCAGCATCAGGTATGAAGGAGCAGAATGGATTGCTAATCTATAGCCTCCATCAGGGATGAAGGAGCAGAATGGATTGCTAATCTATAGCCAGCATCAGGGATGAAGGAGCAGAATGGATTGCTAATCTATAGCCAGCATCAGGGATGAAGGAGCAGAATGGATTGCTAATCTATAGCCAGCATCAGGGATGAAGGAGCAGAATGGATTGCTAATCTATAGCCAGCATCAGGGATGAAGGAGCAGAATGGATTGCTAATCTATAGCCACCATAAGGGATGAAAGAGCAGAATGGATTGCTAATCTATAGCCAGCATCAGGGATGAAGGAGCAGAATGCATTGCTAATCTATAGCCAGCATCAGGGATGAAGGAGCAGAATGGATTGCTAATCTATAGCCAGCATCAGGGATGAAGGAGCAGAATGGATTGCTAATCTATAGCCAGCATCAGGGATGAAGGAGCAGAATGGATTGCTAATCTATAGCCAGCATCACTTGTAATAAGGGATGGGGAACAAAAAGAATTTTTATATGGCCTCTGTGAATGGAGTTTACAATAGCATACCTACATTCTGCAGGTAAAACATTTGCTCAGCTGTTGGCTGAAGGGTTCCACATAAATCTGCCTAAAAAACTTTTTGTCTTTTTTTATGCTGCTGTTTTAAACTAAATGGAAATTTTTTCAGATAATGGTATTATTTTATTAGTGTCCTAAAAAGTATTATGCAATGAAACACTCCGATTTCTCCGATCATCAAAGCACAGCTCAATCAGTTGCATTTCCTACACCGAAGTTAACTTTTTTTCGCTAATTCTATTTAATTTCATTTACTGTTTACTCTACCTTTCTATTTACAGTAGTAAATTGCGTGATTTGATAATGAAAAATGAAAAATGATGTTTGTGCCTTAGGCACCCAAGCCATTTGAAAAATTGTTTGAAAAGCTCCGTAAACAATTGGCGCCGAGTATCTCCGTTTTCTTCATCAATAGTTGATTAATATTTAAGTGCATTATGTAGACAAATTGGTCTTAGTTTTTTCAATAAACTTTTTAACATCAATGGCATAACATTTTTTGCTTTGTTCTCTCGAAACCAGTTGGTTGGTACTAGCTAGTAGTTCCTGGCATTTGGACAGGCTCAGGGGCTAAAGCGATTCTAATCACCTTTGGGTTAACTTCTTTGATTATTAATAAACACCACAGCACAATACTCGCGCTACCATAATCACAACTCACAGCCGATAATCACGCAATGAGACAGCACTCAAGAAAAGTTCGCCATAAATAGTCTGAATTATTTGAAAAATTTACCGAAAAAAAGATAAGAAAAGCCAAAACTATAATTTATTAATGAAATTTAAGATTTTAACTTGCACTTAATGGGATCAGAAATACAAAAACCCATAAGATGGCTGTATTGTATGTAAATATAGCATATCGATAATAGTAAAATTGTAATATTGAATAGCAAATTATAAAACTGATTGTATATAAGTACCGCCAAAGCATAAATAAGAATCAATATCAATCACTTGATCTGGATGACAACAAAATCAGCCTCAACAAACCAACTAAAAAACGAATTTGTCCCGAAAAAAAACTATTTCGCAACAAGCAATGGTAGAAAAAAAATAGCGGTTCACGATTATTAATAGAGTAACAGTAATAACAATATCAATTCTCTCTAATAGGATATCGAAAATAAAACTGAAACTAACGAAAGGCTGTAACGCCCAGAAGCAATATTGTCGGCAACAGAAGTCAATAAACACGATTTCTTGTGAACTTCAGTTTCATTTCATTTGGCAGTCGCGATAAATTAATCAATTTTAATTTTTTTCCAAACACGATAATGCGCATGCAGCCTACTTATAAGTAGCAGAGTGCGATAAATGTGACATTAAAAAAAAGAAATAAGATATCAAAACAAGCAAAATAAATAAATAAATTGAAGTAACCACAAGCGGGCGTCAAATGGTGTGCGGTAAAACGCAGTCAATAAATAATCAAAGCTAAGGAGAGAGAAAACGCAGCCAATTGCCAAATCGTGTGTTCTGCGAAGGCGACTGGGGAGCGGGGCTCAATTCGGATGGCACTCTTGGACGAATTTTCTGACGCGCTGAGCTAACATTAAATCGAGATAAAAAGGGAGAAATAAAGAGAGAGACAGAGAGGACGAAGACACTGTGAGTCGTAGATCTAGTATTTTTGACTGCCGATATGTATCGTAAATAACTTTTTTCTACTATTAAGAAATATTATTGTTAAGCTAAATGAAATATCAGGGCGACTCAGTTACGGGAACGGGAACAAGAACAATAAGAATTCGACGCACAAAAGCAAGCCTGTTCATAATCATTGGTTAATCAAGCAAGCAGAAATCAAAACGGAAGCCTCAAATTGCTTGAACACTGAAAATAAAACTAGTTTTTTTTCTTTTAAAAAAAAGCAGAGATCTCGCTGAGATTTGTCTGAGCACGCAGTGAGACGATGACGAGGGGATCAAAGACTGGATCAGAGCCCGAGACTGATAGAGGTACATCGACAGCGAATCTTTTTTAGGCTAAAAGGCGAGTTCACAGTGACATAATTTCATAAATCAGAGCGCAGAGACAGAGGGGCAAATCAATCAGTGGTTCAATTATGCTAACGCGTTATTTGTCTAGTTAGTTCAGTGGGCCTAGTACTCCCAATTCAAAGAGGATGCGGTAAATCATTGGGATTTATTATTAATCTCCCCCTCATTCATAACTTCCTTGATCATAAAAAAATTATTGGGCATTATTGTCTCCTATTTTGTTCCCACTTTTAATAGTCCCTATTTTGGGATTCGTTAATCCTCGGGAAATCCCATCAACGGTCTAATCGGCGTGGCTCCGTTTCTCGACGGCCGACTTCGCCGACTTGTGCTGACCGCCGTTCTGACTGTCCCGCTTGTCAAACTCCCTGGTGTCGTCCACTTCCTTCTGCTTGCCGGTGGCCACTTTCACTAGCAGAAGGAGAACAAACTGGAAAAGAAAAAAATTTTGGCGAGGCAAGTTTTAAATGGGGTCTCGAAAGTTTAAAAAATGGCAAACACAAAAATAAAAACTCACGTAGAACCAGTAGATGTGTAGAAACTGCAGGGCAAATAGCATCGTATTAAAAAATAGAAACATCTTCGGGTCCTTGTCCTTGTGATAGACGTAGACGCCCCAGTGCGAGGTGTACAACACTTTCAGGGGGAACCAGAACAGGCGGAACCAGGCCCTGCGGAAGGACAGTGTTTAAGACGGAGATTATGAAATTGGATAGGGTGGATAAGATAAGATTGCCTGTCAATTTGATTCTATAAGCGGCCCCTCACCAGCTGACAGTGAAGGCCAGAAAGCCAATGTTGGCCATCCACTCGTGCAGGGGCCAGTGCCTGCCGGCCCGGTCCTTCAGGTAGATGTTGAGCTTGGTGAGCTCCAGAATCACGTCGCTCAGATCGTGAATTAGAAGCACTAGGGCGCCGATCTTGTAGTACCTGTTGAGATAGGAAGTGTCTGGTCAGTGTGTCTGTCTGTCGGCTTGCCTGCCTGTCTGTCTGTGTGTCTGTCTGTCTGTCTGTCTGTCTGTCTGTCTGTCTGTCTGTCTGTCTGTCTGTCTGTCTGTCTGTCTGTCTGTCTGTCTGTCTGTCTGTCTGTCTGTCTGTCTGTCTCTGTCTGTCTGTCTGTCTGTCTGTCTGTCTGTCTGTTTCTGTCTGTCTGTCTGTCTGTCTGTTTCTGTCTGTGTGCCTGTCTGTCTGTCTGTTTGTCTGCCTGCCTGCCTGTCTGTCTGTCTGTCTGTCTGTCTGTCTGTCTGTCTGTCTGTCTGTCTGTCTGTATGTGTCTGTCTGTCTGTGTGTGTGTGTGTGTGTGTGTCTGTCTGTGTGTCTGTCTGTCTGTCTCTGTCTGTCTGTCTGTCTGTCTGTCTGTCTCTGTCTGTCTGTCTGTCTGTCTGTCTGTCTGTCTGTCTGTCTGTCTGTCTGAGTGTTTATCTGACACAGTGTCCCCAGCCACTTACTTCATCAGATAGGAAAACTCCAGCAGGAAGATGGTGAGGCCGTGGTGAAACAGCATCATATAGGAGT
The DNA here is from genome assembly GCA_950096795.1 of Macrostomum cliftonense. NCBI lineage: Eukaryota > Metazoa > Platyhelminthes > Macrostomidae > Macrostomum > Macrostomum cliftonense. The sequence goes on along the minus strand of CATNEM010000263.1, from coordinate 524,583 downwards.
CCTTGCGCCAGACGTCCATGTACAGCGTGCCGTAGATGGAGTGGGCGTAGAAGCCCAATTGCAAAGCGTACATCCAGTAAACGTCTACTGGGATTGGCCTAGTCAGGTAGCCATCTAAACATAACGATCAATCACAAAATCATTATCTAGAAATTTTGAATACATAAAGAAAAAATGTTACTATAATTTTTTTTCTCACCGTCAAAGACAATATCCTTGAAAATGTCCAACGGTTTCTGAAAGAAATTGTGCCGCCCGCTTAGGATGACCACGTAGTAGGAGTAGCCCCAGAGGCCGGTGTAGATTAAAAATTTCCACACAGATTCTGGCCATTTCGCGCTGTTGCTGGGCTTCAGACTGAGCGTCCTGGCTAACGGCTGGAAAAATGGTTGATTCTGTCTCTAACAGGTGTAATTCTGTCTCTAACAGGTGTAATTCTGTCTCTAACAGGTGTAATTCTGTCTCTAACAGGTGTCATTCTGTCTCTAACAGGTGCGATTCTGTCTCTAACAGGTGCGATTCTGTCTCTAACAGGTGCGATTCTGTCTCTAACAGGTGTCATTCTGTCTCTAACAGGTGTAATTCTGTCTCTAACAGGTGCGATTCTGTCTCTAACAGGTGCGATTCTGTCTCTAACAGGTGTAATATAATAATAATAATTGACTACACCTGTCCCAATCGGGCCAGATGTGCAGCTAACAGCACAGCCGCAGCGATTGCGCGGCGCTTCTGAAGACTGCGTACAGCTGTTCAGTCCATGGACTGGGGGGACGCCACACCCACCTTCAATTACCCCAGCTGATGCTGGTACCCATTTAGCAGCTGGGCTGGGTGAACTGATGATGGTGCAATGCAGAGTTAAGTGTCTTGCTAAAGGACACATTGTACCAGTGGAGTCGGGAATCGAACCCCCGACCTTCAAGTCGTGAGTCCGACGCTCTAACCACTAGGCTACAACCTCTGTAGACGTAATTCTACAGGGGTTACCTAAACAGGTGTAATTCTGTCTCTAACAGGTATGATTCTATCTCTAACAGGTGGGACTGTCTCTAACAGGTGTAATTCTGTCTCTAACAGGTGTAATTCTGTCTCTAACAGGTGTAATTCTGTCTCTAACAGGTGCGATTCTGTCTCTAACAGGTGTAATATAATAATAATAATTGACTACACCTGTCCCAATCGGGCCAGATGTGCAGCCAACAGCACAGCCGCAGCGATTGCGCGGCGCTTCTGAAGACTGCGTACAGCTGTTCAGTCCATGGACTGGGGGGACGCCACACCCACCTTCAATTACCCCAGCTGATGCTGGTACCCATTTAGCAGCTGGGCTGGGTGAACTGATGATGGTGCAATGCAGAGTTAAGTGTCTTGCTAAAGGACACATTGTACCAGTGGAGTCGGGAATCGAACCCCCGACCTTCAAGTCGTGAGTCCGACGCTCTAACCACTAGGCTACAACCTCTGTAGACGTAATTCTACAGGGGTTACCTAAACAGGTGTAATTCTGTCTCTAACAGGTATGATTCTATCTCTAACAGGTGGGACTGTCTCTAACAGGTGTAATTCTGTCTCTAACAGGTGTAATTCTGTCTCTAACAGGTGTAATTCTGTCTCTAACAGGTGTAATTCTGTCTCTAACAGGTGTAATTCTGTCTCTAACAGGTGTAATTCTGTCTCTAACAGGTGTAATTCTGTCTCTAACAGGTGTAATTCTGTCTCTAACAGGTGTAATTCTGTCTCTAACAGGTGTAATTCTGTCTCTAACAGGTGTAATTCTGTCTCTAACAGGTGTAATTCTGTCTCTAACAGGTGTAATTCTGTCTCTAACAGGTACGATTCTGTCTCTAACAGGTACGATTTTGTTTCTAACAGGAGCGATTCTGTCTCGAACAGGTGCCACTCTGTCTCTAACAAGTGTGAACAGGTAAATAACAAACGAAAACTAAGCAAACATTAAAATTGTTGCACAAATTTTCTCCTTTACTTACCTTAGAAAACAAGGTGGTGACAATGTACCTCAGAATGGTGAACGCAACTCCAAGCAACAGAACGATTAACAAGTCGACCAGCTTTACAGAGGTCAGCATCCGGTAAGTGAACTTATAATCATGCGGATACTTGGTGCTATTGTAAGCAAACTCGTTGAGCGATATGAGGATGCGCTCAAAAAACTGGTAGAATGTGGGGTCCTCATAGTAGGAGTCGGGAAAAGTGCGCAAGTTTGTTGGAGCAGTGGAATCCATGTCTGCCTGTAGATAAGTGCTCATTAAGTGATTCCGATTGCAATGTCTCTCACTGGAATAAATTGATAAATAAAATTTGCCTAGTTGGTTGTTAAAAGAAGATTTTTACTTTTAGTTAGTTAACTGTCCAGGTAGTAATGATTTGCTCTTCTTAAATAAATTATCATAGTGTTTAGTTAAAAATTTATTCTAGCTAGCTTTCCATTAAAAAATATTGTAAGAAATAGAGGTTTGATTAGCTCAAAAAATATTAAAAAACATAATATATAAATAAATTTGACTGACTTACTGCCTTCTTTTCATAGTAGCCACCTAATATTATCAATTACAATATAACTCTAAAAATCACAATAACAGTATAGAATATTGAACATGCAAGTGAATATTTGCTCAAATTTAATAAGTGTATTTTTTAAACTATAACTTTAACTAAAGCTATTTAAGATTGTATATCTATGTGACTAATTTATGCATTTCTACCATTGCTTCAGGAATACTTGGTAAAATTTGATAATATTCTATATTTTAAAATTATAAATTTATATGAATAAGATGCAAAAAAACTGGATACTGCATGAGATCACTAGAATTTTATGGTATACCCATTAAGCTACAAAGTAAATTTTCAATTGTAATAACTTTATCTGGCAGAATAATTTATTCATGTCCTATCTCTAGATTTTATTGATTTTCCTATTTATATGCAATTGAGTTCTACCCTGACCTAGATTAGTTCTTATTCTCTACTTTGCCTTTTTGCTTAGTTTTTTAACATTTTTTACTACTTTATTATTTATTTTCTTTATTTTGAGCTTTCAAATTATTTCTTGTAACAGATATTGGTTTGCAACTTTCATTTTTGTTATTTAGATTAGATTAATTGGACATAATGAATAGAAATTGGCTATACAAGAGCTAATTTTATTTTTTATTACATTTTTTACTTAGAAGGTTAAAGATCTACCAAATATAAAATTTTCAATAGGGCCTAATGTACAGTTATAGATATATGCCACTTTAAGAATAAATTGGCCACTTTTAATATTATATATAGGTTAATTGTAACTAAAAATATATTTTTAAAGATAAAAGGAAAGGGACCAGTTTTTAAGAACTTTGGACCTATTCTAGAACTATTAGGAGCTCTAGTCTAGGACTTTAGATTGAGATTATTACCCCTAGATAGCTATGACTAACTACTAGATTTGCCTATTAGGGATTTTTAGCTAATGACTAATTAGGCACCCTATTACCTATCTGTTTCCCAAAGCTTAGAGTCAGCCCCAATCACAAATAATCAAGTGCTTGTCACTTGATTAATTAATAAGGTTGTACCTAGATATAGTTATTCATATGATGCCTAATAAAAAACAATTATAATTATAAGGGTCTAAACAAATTAGACTAGCTATGTGATGCATTATAAAGAAAAAGTACCAATTAGCCTAATCAGGTTTGCTTTGCATATGATAATTTTAATTGCACACCACACAATTTGTATGTCTCAAAAGCAATTATATATAATAGCCTATATCATTAAATTTAAAATATAATATGCATATTATATATGTGTTATATTATTATATAATATTATTATACATTATAAATATGGAATAACTAAAATAAAATTATTGGGGTGGTAGGTAGCTAGTCAATGTTTATTTTTGCAGATGGCGTCCAGCATGGCATGGATGCAGAATTTTATGGCACACTGGCATGCCCAAACCTTGGCATATATGCTCTGGGTAAACACTTTATGAGTTTAACTTTTTATTGTTACTTTTTCTGATGATAATTTATTTTAACAAGCATTTATAGCAGAAACATTCTTAAATTAGTCTCAGTACTTTGAGAGTCATGGAACAGCTCTGCCAACTGGACCTCACGATGAGGGACCTGGCAGCCCTGACAAGTGATATGCTGGCTACTATTTGCTGGTTGGCCACCTATGGGCTGCTTGCCAATGAACGGCAGTATGGATGCCAGCCGGGTGCTCAAATGCATCTGCAATGCCAAGAAGGTGCCCGGTTTATTGATAACTGGGCCTGGGCCTGCAAAGACTGTCATGCCCAACTTTCTATTAGGAAGGGGTCCTTTTTTGAAGCCAGCCATTTGACCCTGCAGCAGATTGTCGACTACATCTACTGGTGGTCTGTGAGAGCTTGGTTTGATGAAATCCAGCACCAGTGTCGCATCTCATCGCCCAATGCTGTTGCCAACTGGGGTAACTTCTGTCGCGACATTTGCGCCCAGTACTTGCTGGATCACCCTGTCGAGCTGGGTGGCCCTGGCCGAGATGTTGAAGTAGACGAGTCAAAGTTTTTTCATCGCAAATATCATCAAGGAGCCTACCGCAAAGGCCATTGGGTACTCAGGATGGTGGAGCGCGGCACTCAAAAGTGCATGATGGTGGTCGTTGAAGATCGACAAGCTGCGACACTACTGCCCATGATCCAGCGTTACATTCTTCCTGGAGCACGAATCATCACGGATGGTTGGGCTGCATACAACACACTGCCAAATCACGCGTCTGTGAACCACCGGCTGCATTTTGTGGACCCCCAGAACCCAACGGTTCATAAAAACACTATCGAGGGAACATGGGCGCATTGCAAGGCGCAGTTTCGCAACATGTACAGGACGAGCGATGGTCTGTTCGAAACTCATCTGCAGGAATTTCTGTGGCGCCGTCTGTATCCACGGAATGTGTTCGGCAACTTTCTCTACTGGGTGTCACATTATTATCCCCTCTAATTACCTTTCTCGTGACTTTGAACTTTTTTGGTGGTGGGTCATCTTCTCTGAACTTCTCCGACTACGGTTTGTCGTAATCTCTAATAACTTGTCAAATTTGAAACGAAAAATAATTTAACGAACAAAACCATAGTTATGCCAAGGGCTTAACAGTTAAGTTGTCCATGGCACTGGCTGTTGCCTGTTGCTGGCTGCCCATGGGGTACGGCTAGAACTAAAAACGAAACTCCTATTACCAGGGTTAACCTAAATCTGAATCAAAACAGAAAATTAAGTGTAATGAACAAGAAGTTGCTTATTCTACTTGTATGTTACGACGCTAAAACAACAAAATCAATCGTTAAAAAATTGTCACATTATCAGAAGTCAAACATTCAAGTAACTATTTAAAACTAAGCAATGAACAATAAATGAAAAATTTTGCCCATAAAACTTAAGGACTATTAAAAACCCGCAAAAAAATATTGTTTAAATTAAAAATTCTGCTTTCTGCTTCTGTTGAGTCGATGTACTTAAGCTTTAAATAAAAACGTTGCACCAATTCAACAAAATTCTACATTAAAGGTCAACGGTGAAAACCTTGACTGAGCTTTTCGATAGTAAAATTTAATATACAGCTATTATAGTCAATTTAGCAATACTCTATGAATAAAACTTGAATTTTTTCTGAACTTAAACAGACATTTCACAATTTACACCCTACTATTGTTACATGCGGATTCGGTCAAGAAAGCCTTCGAATCGACAGAATTCATAGCTGCTCCCAAATAAACAGCTAAAAAACTTGTAAGCGTAATGTATAAGCTAGGGCCCAATCGTTGGCGTCAATGAAAAGCTGAATTAGCTTTGCCTTTGTCTCGTGTTAAGTTGCGCTGCAGGCAACCAAAAACAGCGTCGAGCCTAATTTAACTACGGGACTGATCCAATAAAATTCATAAATCCCATAAAACTCATAAAAGTCCTTGGCGTCACTCGACCAAATCCTCTTATACATCAAAGACTATTCCGCCGAAGTAGACCAACTGCTGACAGCGCTGAAGTTCAGTCGCCTGGCCGTCGTTCCGAAATTCGACGACGCGCATTGCAAATGGCACTAGTTCACTTAGCAGAGCAAAGTCATCGATGTAGCCAAGCAATCACTGGAGCCGACTGTCCATCCTGACTCTGCCATCAACCCACAGAGAAAGCTAAAATCGGAAGCAGAAAACTTTCGTCGTTGGAGAGCAAATCAAGCCGTAGAATTAACTGGAAACCAGCTTATCTGACGTGTCGCTCTATAGCAAAATTTCAGAGCTGTAGACAATATTTGCTAGCAAAAAATCGGTGGGCAAACACGAAAAAGAAAGACTATAGAAAATGAAAGCGATTACTAGAGAAAAAATTATGGAGAAAAAGCATAGTGTTGGTATATGCGAGAGTGACGAACGCTCAAAGAGATTAAATGAGACAAGCAATTAGGCGCAGCAGGAGCAGGGGTTGAGAAACCATGCAGACTAAGTGCAGTCTTAATTTAAAGAAAAGTAATATTGCATATGATGGCTAAAATTTCAGACAGAGCCGAACTGGCTATAGATAGAAATTATGCAATGTACATAAAACTGTACATTGAGAGCCATTTCTCGGACCAAACATTTCATATGATCTTCTGCTCTATGCATTGTACGAGTAAAGCATTCTAATTCTTCAATGCAATACGTCTTGAACACACAATGACATTCACAGCAGGGATACAATGTATGCGTCCTTGGTTATAATTGCAGTGTTCGCGCGTCTCGCAAGCTCCGCACAGTATGTATAAATTTGTGGCAGGAATTAATATGCTTCATTTTAAGCCAGCCATTTTAGCCGAACCGAGTAAACTCGATAATTGGAAGGATTGTTTCCGCAATGTACACATCAACACCAATAGTCATTCTGGTACTTCTACTGGTTGTTGCCGTCCTGCTAGGCGTTGTCCTCGCAGTTCTGATTCGATTCAAGAAGGCCAAGCACAGAATTGGTAGCGCGCTGCGGCCAACTCCAGACAAAGAAAAAAACATCCTCGTCCTGTCGGATTTTCAGTCGCCTGATCCACCGATGTGTTCTTATCATAGAGAATTAAATAATAATGAGTGATTGAAATAATAGTGTAACAGAACTCTTATTATGCGAAACACTCTGCGACAAAGTACTACTTTTAGTGATTACTTATTTTACTTTTTTTCTTTTATCAGTTTCGATAATTTTTAAATGCCTGTATTATTATGTATTTTTTAGATTTTTTATGCAAGAAAAATTATAATTACTGAAGGAAAATTGAAGATTTATCTTTATCTATCAACTCTCTAAAGATACTAATGTTCTGTTGAGTGATTTTTTTCATTAATTCATTGCCATAATTTTCTATTAAAGTTATACAGAGCTTACACTCGTACCCTGTTGTTCACATGCAGTATTAGACAAGCAAAAAAGTGTATATGGCAAAATTTTTCCTGTTCGCCTTACAATCATCTTAGCTTTAAGCCATAGACCATAGAAAAATGTTTTATTGTGATTTTAAACATTGAAATACAGGGGAACGACAATTATTGTCTTTCAATCGGAGAAAATTTTTATCGATATGTACTTTTCAACTGTCTCTTTACCCTTTTGTTGCGAATTCGTCGAAATCGATTTTTTTCTGTATCCCTGAACCTTTGCGTCTGATGTAACAGGTAGATCTCATGCTAGATCTCTGCATTACTCATATTTATGGCTATTATTATGTCAAGAATATTTCCTCATAATTTCAGAAGTTTTTTCAGCCCCAGTACAGTTTTGCCTGTTAAATCTCTATGTTTTTTTTGTTCTGAAGCAAATAACAGAGACCCGTATTATATATTATGTACAAAAATTATATTCGATAACTTAGCAAATATTCACTTGGTACAAAATTGTTAAACAGAAAGCAGTAGAAAATTTAAGCAAACAGTTCATTTAATTAAGCCAGGAAGAAGACTGTTTTAAATTAGAAAGTACAGAAAATCAATGAAACATAAAACAGTTACATTCCAGACGCATGTACATCAACTATCAGCTGCAAAGCATTTTAAAGGCAATCAATAGCATTGAATACAATAAAACAGTTAAAACTTTGCAAGAAACATTTAAGATACTGTTTCAGAAATTGTAGCTGATTTTGGATGAAACCCACTCGCTAGTCACTAGCATAAAATTCTGTTATTACTACTGCCGAAAAGTAAGCAGTAGGATACTGCGCAAGCAAACATTCGAATTTTCATCAGATTCTGAACGTGTCGCCGCGACAGTCAATGTGCCGCAGGCGCAGATAGAAATCCGAGCCGATGCCCTGCATTGTCTCGAAGGTGAGCTCGCCGCCCAGATACTTGGCGTAGGCTCGCGACGCGGGCAAGCCGAAGCCGAAGCCGTGCATCACGCTGGACGAGGAGCGGGACTCGGAGACTCGGTCAAAGAATGACTCTTTCTGTTCGCTGGACTCGGCCGTTGAAAAGTTGTAATCGAAGATTTGGTCAGTAATTTCGTGCGGTACGCCGCCACCCTGGTCGCTAGTTCTGCGTGTCGGAATACAATAGATTGTTGCTAATTTAGAAAAAAAAATTTTATGGATAGATGTCGGTTTTTATATAGAAAATATAGTAATTAATAGACTTTGCATGCTACTTACTCGGCTAATCAGTAGCATGATTAGTAAATTAAATAAATTTTTATCGACATACCTGATAATAAAGTCGACATCGTTGCTGGCAACGGTGACGCGAACCTCGGGCACGGGACCGGGTCGACCCCGATGAAACTCCACGGTGGCTCTGAATGCGTTCTTCAACAGTTCAGTAAGAACGTACTCAACCGGCTGCGGGATGTAGGAGAAAGCCGCTTTGCTGCCGTTGCCGTCAATCGTGATTGGCGGCGCCACGCCGTATTTCAAGTCGCACATTCGGGCAACCAGAGCGGCCCGGCTCTCCACGAGGTCGCCAGGGCAGAATTTGGTGCTGACGATGCCGACAAAGTCTGGCCGCTCCTGCCGCATGGCCAGGTGGTGCTCGCACAGGAGTCTAATCCCTAGACGCGAGGTCAACGTCTTGTCTAGGAAGTTTTTAACTAGGGCAGTGTCTCGCACGTGACGGCCGCATTCGCGGAAGCCCTCGGCCAGCATAGTGACAACATCCTTGTGATCGTCTAGAAGCTGTTTCAACAGGCCAGAGTATTGAATCTCGTCCTCCGCCGCTGTCAGAGTGGGCGTATTGGACAGGATGTGAAAGGCGCGCAGGTAGAGCTCGTGCACAGCTAGCAGAGTTGGATGGCAGCCAATAACGAATGGCAGGGCTCGAAAATCTGCCACTCGATGAGCGATGCGGACTGGCAGTTCGCGCTGCAGATACTGGGCGGAGCGGAGCAGCTGGTGACTATCGGCTGCTCGGCCCGAGTACAGCAGAGAGGCCGGCGTGAGTCGGACGGAGTTCTTAGCGGCAGCCGCGTCCACAGCAGCCTGGTTATAGTAGTGCGAGCAGGCTAGCGACGGGGAGGGCGAAGCGGCTAGGTGTGCAGCTCCAGACGATGTCGATGCAGCGGCAGTAGTAGCAGCCGAGGCTGTACTATCAAAGTGAGTTGGACTGGACCGAGGAGGCGTCACGCGAGACAAGGCCCGATAAGATACTAGCTTAGTGGCTCGACTCATTGTCAAAATTGTCTTAGACTTTTCAGTTTCCAACAGAATTGTTCTCTAAGTCATAAAAAACGATGCGTAGCTCTGTAATATTAAACTAGATGAAGGCAGGGGGAAAGAGCGTGCGTGGAAAGATCTTTCCACTTGTGCACGAGGCTTGGGAGTGATGGGGTATGCTATGGCCCAGCCTGGGGGAGCCCGCCGCACACACGATCAAGCTCCCTTTCTTCGTTCTGACCTTAAAACCCCACCCCTCCCCAATGGATTGATGTAGAGTTGTTAATGTACAGTTGTAAAGTTTTGCCTACACACCCATGCAACACTGCCCTCCGTCACGCCCCAGTCGCGTGCCTGGAAGAGGTTTCTTTATTCTACTTGACGAACAAAGTTATATGAAATTGTAAGCTGCGAGGACGATGCCGGCTGCCATTAAGTGAGAAATTCTTTTCGTAAGGCAATTTCCGCGAATAACATTTTTATTTTTTTAAGAGTCGCGCAACTCTTCAGCGCAACTTGCTACTATTTTTTTAATGTAAGTAGGAAGATTGGAGACAAAAAAACAATAATTTCACCACAAAATAAGAGCAGGTGTTATCAGTAAAACTACAGGAACGCGAAAAAAAACCTACCCATTAAAGCCTTTAAATGGCTCTGAAGTTTATAAATGACCGTCACACTTAAATGAGCAGCCTTTCTTTCGTTACCAGGGCGGTAACCCCACTGACACGACTTATCAACGTGCCTGAACACATGAAAGGCTTGATAGTTTTAGATCTAGAAGGCCAATGGACATTGCCAATGTAATCTTTTTAAGATAAGTCAGCCACAGTAACAGACAGATAGGTTAAACTGACTCGGAAATGTACATTTACACGTGTTAAAGAGCACTATAGACAAAGCTTGGAGTTGTATAGACAAGTGATTTGGGAGTTCGACTCGTGTGTGGATCGAAGGTACTTTGTTCAAGCCTCCGATTCTAATAAAATTTGTACTCTTAATATAACATTACCTCAGCCCATGCATTCGGTACCAGTGGGAGCTGCGTGATCTATCTGGTCGAAGGATAGGTGCGCAAGAATTATCCCCTAAACAATATGGCACTAAATGTAATAAAAAGTAGCAACAAGAAATCCCAAAGCCTACAAAAATCTCTGTTTTAAAAAGTCAAATGACTCTGTAAAGAAGCTTACTGTGTAATTTGACCTCTCGATCAAGAGACTACACATATATATAATATACTATACCATATAATTAACTTGCAGCCAGCTGTTAATTCTACACTGGCACCTGTCTTTGAAGCAAATTAATTCGTTATATAGTAGCTTGGTTTCTTACAGCGCGTGGAAACAGCAAAAATCTGGACGCAGATTGCCTCAGAAATGCAGTACATGTGTGTGTATAGTTTGATTTGCAAGCAATTCTGGTGTAAGTTGGCTTAAAAAAACCCGAGCCTGGTTTAGTACCAAAACAACTCTATATTTGTACAGTGCAGTAAAGTGTTCACACAATGCAACAAAAATGCGTAGACAATTTCTAATTGATCTAAAATCGATATGTCACATCAGTTAAAAAATTTCCAATAATTAAGTACTCAATGTGTTAAAATTTTCGCAAAGGGTGCGTAAAATAACGAGCTTTTTTCGCTTGGCCTCTGGTTTAGTGGAATCAGAGTTGGGTTATGCCTACTCTGCTTTATGCGGCTATTACGAGCGTATAAAGGTAGATAAGAATAAGCATTCAGCCATTGACCCGACACAAGCAATTGCACATGAGACCGCTTTATCAGCGGCGAAATATAGTTTGAGGCCGTGAAAGCAGACTTTTTCTTCCAAGTGAAAAGCTCGACGATAAGGTTTAGTCGCAGCTATTTTTGGAAAGCAAAGCATTTTAACCGGAATTTGCGTGTCTTTTTTCGGTGAAAATGCATCGAGATCTGCGTTTGGTTTTGTAGCCAACTCGCAAAGCATGAAGTTCGGAACGAAAAGAGCCAATTTATGCAGTTTGGTCTGAGGTGCTTTTTTAATGAGGCTACAAAAGACACGCTAGCGTTGCTGCTTAATACGTGACGCCCACATCTAATAGATGACGCCCACATCTAACGGGTGACGCCCACATCTAATAGATGACGCCCACATCTAATAGATGACGCCCACATCTAACGGGTGACGCCCACATCTAATAGATGACGCCCACATCTAATAGATGACGCCCATATCTAACAGGTGACGCCCACACCTAACAGGTGACACCCTTGTCTAACAGTTGATGTCCCTGTCTAACAGGTGACGCTCATGTCTAACAGGTGACGCTCATGTCTAACAGGTGACGCCCACATCTAACAGGTGACACCCTTGTCTAACAGGTGACGCCCTGTCTAACAGGTGACGCCCATGTCTAACAGGTGACGCCCATGTCTAACAGGTGACGCCCATGTCTAACAGGTGACGCCCCATGTACACTGGCACCAAAAAACACAGTCTAACAAGTAACGCCGCTCTATAACAAGTACTACCATGGTTACGAGCGTAACAGGTGACGCTCACAAAAAATCTGCGACCAGAATTAAGAACAAAGAATATCCTTAAAAGGCAAAAACATGCTTCAAACAACTTCATTTCGCCGTGAAATTGTACACAAAAAATATATTGAACCGCAATGGATAGGCAATGCACGCAACATAAAGTAAAATCTAAGAAAAAAAACTGGTCTTAAAATTTCCAGCTAAAAAAACAACACAACGATAAAATTCGATTAGAAAGGAAGGTATGAACAGGCCTAAAAAATCAACATTGAAGCTCCAGCAAGCTAAAGATGTTCTCGCGGGCATAACTATATTGCTTGATGGAAAATGCTCCGTAAAAAAACATTTCATTGATTAATCAATTAAATCAAGACTGATCAAGCATGTATAAATTGAGCATTTTGGAGAATGATTCCAGGTTTCGGATGTCCTTGATTGCAGTCTCTTCTGACATAATACGCAAAAGCAGAAGAATATCGGTAAAATATTAGGCTTTGAAAACAAATCAGGCAAGATGCAAGATGTAACAGACTAATTTTATTCAACATATAAAATATCTACTAGCAGAATTATGACCCTAATATCTGAAATTTGATTCCTTGGGCTGCTTGAGCCGCTTAAAGTACACAATAATGGGAGATCGAGAAAGGTTACTGAAAAGTCATTATTATCTATGCTGCAATTGATTAAAAATGGTTTTCTAAAAAATTTTGCAAACTAAAATTGTTTGTATTGAAAGCAAGCAAAGTAAGAGAAGTAAATAGCAGACAAGTAATGATTTATGTTATTAGTACATTTTACTATAGATGTAATTAATTAATTTTAATAACAATACAATTTATAAAGACAAAAAACTAAGACACTTTCCTTGTATAAGCAAAGCACCCCTCTTAATTAAAAAACGGGATACCCGCTACTGACACAAATTTTACAGGCATTTTATGTCTAAAACTTTCCATCATTTTGGACCAATCATAAGCTTTATAACGTTAGGATCGAGACAATACTTATTAAATATTTTTAAGGACTGAATCTTAACAATTTTTTTAAATAGCAGCCTACGGATATGCAGTGATGCTATTTTTGAACCTTTTTAAGTGTCGCGTGTACACCAAGTGTGCATCACATGAACACCCAATGTACACCAAGTGTACATCAAATGTGCTTCCAATGTACACTAAGGTCGCATCACATGTACACCCAATGTACAATCAAATATGCACCCAATGTACACCAATTGTGCATCACATGTACATTCAATGTACACTGCGAGAAAAATACGTTTAGAATAATCCTGCGGGACTCTAAAGTAAGTAATTTTAGCTTTTTAAAGTGTGCCTGAGTGTAAAAATCTCGAACCAAAAATAATTGCAAGAATGTTTTTTTATTGCTTCATTTGCGACGATTTTAAAGCCTGCAAAAATTGCGCCAGTATGGGAATGAACCGCGACAGGTGGTCCGTGGTCCTTTTCTGTCAAAAATATAAAAGCTACTAAATATAAAAATCCTCCTTTCACAATCGAATTAGTAGGAAATCCCATCGACGCCGCCGAGCTCGCCTAGAAACGAGCGGCGATTGTCCATGAGGGTCGGCTGAGCGCGGATGCCAGCCAGGACGTCGCGCGGCACTTTGTCGTAATAGAGCTGCAGCACGTCCCGATCAGCTGGACAGCTGGTCCGGAAAGCGTCGCAGGCGGTGTACATGCCGGTCAGGTAGTTCTGCAGGTGGCTCAGCTCCTCGGGGATGACAAAGCCGCGGTAGAACTGGATTGGTTTGGTCAGATTTGGGCAAATTTTTAGGTCAAAAACTAAGTTCACTTTGGCGCCCCTTTCCAGTAGCTTTGGCGTCCCCTTTCCAGTAGCTTTGGCGCCCCCTTTCTAGTAACTTTGGCGCCCCCTTTCCAGTAGCTTTAGCGCCCCCTTTCCAGTAGCTTCGGCGCCCCCTTTCCAGTAACGTTGGCGGCCCCTTTCTAGTAGCTTTGGCGGCCCCTTTCCAGTAACTTTGGCGCCCCCTTTTCAGTAGCTTTGGCGCCCCATTTCTAGTAGCTTTGGCGCCCCTTTTCAGTAGCTTTGGCGCCCCATTTCTAGTAGCTTTGGCGCCCCCTTTCCAGTAGCTTTGGCGCCCCCTTTCCATTAGCTTCGGCGTCCCCTTTCCAGAATTCCAGTAGCTTTGACGGCCCCTTTCCAGTAACTTTGGCGCCCCCTTTCTAGTAGCTTTGGCGCCCCCTTTCTAGTAGCTTTGGCGCCCCTTTCTAGTAGCTTTGGCGCCCCATTTCCAGTAGCTTTGGCGCCCCCTTTCTAGTAGCTTTGGCGCCCCCTTTCTAGTAGCTTTGGCGCTCCCGAAATAGCCACTTTGCGCCCCCAAGCCACAAGTCTTGGCGGCCCCAAAAAAAATTTTTGGACTGCGCGCCTAACTTTTAGAGTTATCAACGCTCAGCCAAAGGACTCACCTCCCCAGCCAGCCGCACGTGATGCAGCTTCGGCATCAGCTGACAATCAGCGTACGTCAGCTCGTCAGATAGCAGGTAGCGGCAGGGCCTGATGCCCAGAAAGTTGTCAATCTTGCGCAGCGAATTGATCAACGGCGAGCGATGATCAGTTTTCAGCATGAGGCTGAAATTTTTGTACAGATCGCAGATGGCCCGCTCGGCGTTGGCTTCGTCGCGCGAGTCCTTCGGCAGGGCGAGGTTCGGACAGCGGAAGGCGGCCATCAACTGCTCGATTTCGTCGTTAGTATCGACAGCTTTGTCGGCGCCGGCTTCGGGTCTCGGATCCGGGCCGCTTTTTACATTCACCACAGGCAGGCGGCGGCTGACATTCAATGCCAGGTAACCCTCCGGCGGCACGTCCGGGTTCACCGTGGTCACGTACAGTTCAATGAGCTTCTTCTCGGCCAAAATGTAAAAAGCTAGAAACCATTGGTGGCTAATCGGACAGGGGCCTTTCTCGTCACGGTTAATTTGGGAGGCCTGTGAAAACAAATTTAATGCAAATTAAAATCCTACGTTTTTGTGCCCATTGCTTGTCACACGTTTATGCAGCACTAATTAGATGACCAAAACATTTGCTTACCAAAACAAGTGCATAGTTACTCTAGTTCATACATGCGCAACACCCGGCCGACCCGGCCGAACCGGCCGGGTGACAGGACCGCCAAGCAAGGGACGTCGCAAAAAAATGGTCAGCAAAAAAAATCATCGCAACAAAAAATTCGGGAAAGGGAAGGAGAAAAACAAAAAGGAGAGACCAAGGAAAGAAGGAAGAGAAAGAGAGAAGAAAATAGAGGGAAATAATAGCAAAATTTTCACTTGACTGAACAACGTCGCACTTTGACTGAACAACGTCGCACTTTGACTGAACAACGTCGCACTTAGACTGAACAACGTCGCACTTAGACTGAGCAATGTCGCACTTAGACTAAGCAATGTCGCACTTAGACTAAGCAATGTCGCACTTTGACTGAACAACGTCGCACTTAGACTGAACAACGTCGCACTTAGACTAAGCAATGTCGCACTTAGACTAAGCAATGTCGCACTTAGACTAAGCAATGTCGCACTTTGACTGAACAACGTCGCACTTAGACTGAACAACGTCGCACTTAGACTAAGCAATGTCGCACATAGACTAAGCAATGTCGCACTTAGACTGAACAACGTCGCACTTTGACTGAACAACGTCGCACTTAGACTGAACAACGTCGCACTTAGACTGAGCAATGTCGCACTTAGACTAAGCAATGTCGCACTTAGACTAAGCAATGTCGCACTTTGACTGAACAACGTCGCACTTAGACTAAGCAATGTCGCACTTAGACTGAACAACGTCGCACTTAGACTAAGCAATGTCGCACTTAGACTGAACAACGTCGCACTTAGACTAAGCAATGTCGCACTTAGACTAAGCAATGTCGCACTTAGCCTAAGCAATGTCGCACTTAGACTGAACAACGTCGCACTTAGACTGAACAACGTCGCACTTAGACTAAGCAATGTCGCACTTAGACTAAGCAATGTCGCACTTAGACTAAGCAACGTCGCACTTAGACTGAACAACGTCGCACTTTGACTGAACAACGTCGCACTTAGACTAAGCAATGTCGCACTTAGACTGAACAACGTCGCACTTAGACCAAGTAATGTCGCCCTTAAAGTAGTTTAACGCAGAAAAATACTATGTCGCAGATCATTGTTCTAGACTGAACAACTGATGAACTTTGAACTTTTTTATTTTAGTCTTTGGGATTAGACAGACATCAGGTTAGAACACTATCCAAACATTGGTGAGAATCTACTGTAACTGTACATAAAATTAAAAAAAACTGTTAAGAGTAATACATTTACTTTGTATTAGTATGCATGAGTTTTCTAATATCTTTGTTATAGAGATAGTAAAGTCTTTTATTGAAAATGTATGGAATCCCTTAAATGTTCATAAGGTTCAACAAGTAAAAGTAATTTTATATTCTGCGATGTTAAAAGAGTCCACTATGCAGCTCAGACTTTGCTTCTTTATCCACATCTTGATCTTCACCTTTATGTTGAGCACCCCGTCCTCCAGGAGCATCGGATGCCCAGTGATTATTAAGCCAATCATTCAGATACTTATCTGGTTCAAATTTGCTCAATGGTGGTCCATTAATGCGAATGCGCAACAGGTGTTCTAAATTATCTGGCACTAGACGTGATCTTCTGTCATATGCAACATGTTTGTAGATTGAAAATCCTCGCTCAGCTTCTGCAGATGAAATTGGCAAGGTCAACACAATCTGAATAAGATGCTTGATTCTAGGCAACCAATCAACAGTTTTCATTTCAAGAAAGTGGCCCCAAAATCGAACAGGCCCTTCAGTTCTATAGGCACAGAAATCAACTTTGTGAGCAAGCAAGCTCTGAATGAGAATATTGAATTGTCCCGAAATTGTTCTCTGCAAAGCTTGTGTAGGTGCCTCTCTAGAATCTGATTCTGATTCGGAGCCTTCTGCTGAAGCAGGATCATCTTGAAAACCAAAGCGTCTTGCAAGTGGGATTATATTTGCACTGTAGGTAAACGCATTGTGCATTGTATCAACAGTAGGCAATGACTCTGGATTTAATACATCGAATATTGAGTAGTCATCTTCAGGAAAATATCTTTGTAATTGAGTGACAATGCTATCAATAATTGTGCTTCGCACTCTATCTAGTGCAGGAAATTTTTCTTCTCCTGTGCGTACTGAGCATGCCTGCCGTCTCAGAGCAGAGCATGGCTGCTTCAATTCATACCTTGCAATTCCATCGCGACCTCCAGTACACAAGAAGTTTGACACAGATAGGTCATTTGTATGGCATCGCGAACGGAAATCTACCTCAGCACCAGGACCAACACTTTTTCGACATTTGCAGGTCTGCAAAAAATCAATTAATCGTGGCCCATTACTTGTCTTTAAGTTTTGTAATGACAGAATGAGATCTCTGTGACGCTTCTGCAGGCCAATGAAGGTGCCTTTTGCATTCTGAAACTGCAATGATTGAAACTCAAGTTGCTTTAAAATATCTGTAATAAAGAGGTGCAGGGCATAATAACGGACATTCTGGAGTGTATTCAACAGTCCGGCTGCAGTAGTTTTGCTTTCCTCATCAAAATCAGATGAAGGTGATTGAATATTTTCCAAATTTGTTATCAGTAGGTAGTAAGACTTTCGAATGACTTCCAGAGCAGACACCTCAGATGCAACCCATCGTATCCGATAAATATGCTTCAGTTCATAAAAGACTATCTCCATTGCTTCAGAAGTTCGTGCCAGAGAAGCCTTACGCTTTATTGCATGACGCATGTAAAATTTATGCAGGGCATTTATGTTTGAGTCCAGATGTTGCATGAATGGAAAGGTTTCAAACGCATGATAAATAGCTAGTTCTAATTTATGGGCTGCACAGTGATGCTGGAAGAATTCATTTTTGGCCCAAGGTCTTAATTGGCTAATCATTCCAGCCCGACTTCCTGTCATAACTGATGCTCCATCAGTTGTTACACCCCACAGCCTTTCTGAAATATTTGCATGGAGATTGTCTCTGGTGAACATTTCAATGAGCATGTCATATATTGTTCGTCCTGTTTCCACTTCAGTCAGACGTTTGAACCGGTAAAAATACATCATAGGCTTGCTTTCCTCTAGCATCCTGAAGTATATCATTAAGTAGCTGTTAGAATGTACATCAGATGTGGTATCAAGAACAATTGCAATAGGATACTTTGATCCTTGAATATATTTCAATAGTGAGTTGTGCATTGTAGTGCTTATTGATGCAGCCATGGCTGTGGCACTCTTCCGGTGCCTATGATGAGTACCCATATTCAAGCCGTTCTTCTCTTGCAGCTCAATTATCCGAATATGTGAACTATATGGAACATTTGCTTTTACTTCAGCATACAGAGATGTTAAAACTCGTGCTGTTATCTCATCCCTTTTGGCTCTTGCTAATCGAGCTGCACTACTCATCTGTTCAATTTGCTTTGCAAGTATTGAATTGAACTTCTCCTTCATCCACTGGATGGCTTCTCGGTGCAGTGCATTCGTTGAATGTTCTTGTAGCTTCCGTCGCACACTATCTTTGGTGTGTTCACTAGGAATATAGCCTTTCTCTGTTGAAAAGGAGGACTTTCGCTGCTGTGCTTGAAGTGCTGCTCGAGGAACATTTTTTATGAAATCTAAGCAGAAACGACACTTATTCCCGATTTTGACAGGTCATCTGAATTCTGAGAGTACATGAACCATGTCTTCATTTCTTGTGACACAAACTTCCTCGAAAAATGCCTAAAATGCGTAGAGGGATAGTCAGGAAATAAAGAGAGAAAAACGAAATTATTCATCACAAAATCACTAGACATCTTGTCATGAAACATATGCTTCAAATTGTGGATTCAATAATTTCAATACATATAGCATAGATAATATACTTAATATTGTACGAGTTATATTCATACCGGTTTTGATGAGTCTCTAATGAATCCAGCCACTCTTCTTGAAACTTGCTCTTGTCTTCCCATTCCTTAGTGACCTGCTGATCTGTCTCACATTGTGTAACTGCACTTGTGCCAGTACACTTGTTTTTCTTTTGAGGAGGTCCACTTTCCTCTCGTAAAACGAGAATTTCACTTTCAGAAGCTGATGTCTCTTCAGCATCCATGTCAACACGATTAGCAATGCAAGAGGATCGCTTCATTGATTGTCTTTTTAGCTGTAATTGAGTATTTAATTCTGTTTGCAGCTTACTTGTTTCTTTGTCAGTATTCAATAATTCATTTTTTTCATCTTGCATTCGCTCGCGGGAACAGTAGGCGTGTCTGATTGCATTTTCACCTTGCCCTGCAATTTCTGCAGATTGAACAGTGCGATCTCGGTTAGTTGCTATTTCCTCAGAGAATTGTATAGCCTTGGCCATTTCACTTCGATGTGTACTTGCTGAACATTGAGTTGGTAATCTTTCGACTCTTTCACTTTCAGTTCTAGTTCTACTTGTCAATGCTGATGAGGAACTAGTCGATGCTTCCATTGAGTTAGGAGGTGCATTTACAATGCCTCCAATGTTTTCTTCTAAAATCCAGTGTGCACCTGAGCAGTCATTCTCTTCCCCTGGTGTCAAATGACCAAGCTTCCACCTTGTAAAAAAGCAAAGGCTTACGTTCCTCACTTACTGATGTAGGGCACCTGTTTATGGAATAGTCTGCATGGCCAGCTTCATCCCATTCTCGCGCTGGCCTCAAAATATAGTCAGGTTTGCCTCTTAGAGAGGAATAGATTGATTCAAAAAATTCACATCTGTTATTTTGTGTACTTCTTGCATATATTATCATGTCATGTAAGTGACGTTTTATGATCTCTGCCATGGAGTCAGTAATTGTGAGTGTATCTTGAAACACTGGTCGTCTTGTAGATGAATGCATCCTTGCAAGACGCAGTTGTCCCGATGCTGTCTGTTGCATCATCTAATCTGGAATAGTCTCTTTGATGCAGAAGAATGACTGCCATTGCACTCTTCCCATTTCCATTATTTAGTGCATTTGGCTCAGTTGGCAGTTCTTTACTTGCAGACTGAAAGAAACGATGAAGGGATAGTTGCGTTATTCCAGCTGGGGCAGTCTTACTTAGTAGGCCGGATGCTTTTTTTCCTTTGTAATCCAATGGATGTGTCTGTGAAGTACATATTGGCATCTTTTTGTTTTTCCTTTGATGCGATAACAAAGTAGTTACTACCATCTTTTAAGACAGAATGGTACAAATCAGCTGAAAAGGTCACAACCGGTTTTCTCACAGCACCATTGTACTCTTGTACTGCAATTACAAGATAATCTCGAAGACGTACAGTTCTTCTTGTACTTGCTGGGCAAACTACTTCAGTTCAATGAATTCTGAATACTCTCGTGATCCAATGTTAGGTTCATCAGTATTCAGCTCATTTATAACAATCGAGCAATCGTCTGTAGGTTGACAATTGATTGAAATGGAAGCCAGAATACTCAGCAGAAATAGATGGCAAAAAACACCTTGGATTCTAATTCCAAACATACTTTGAGTTTGACAATGGATTTATTGGGATGTACAGTATTGACTATTGATATTGAATAGATGCTGCAATCCAATAACCAGTTAGCTATAGTTGAACTTGCAGTTAGATGAGTATTTCCTGAAAGCAAATGTTCATTTAAAATTATATTCAAATTCGTGCCCAAATCAGTTTCGTGTCATACTATAACAATATACAGTATCTATCAATATTTCAATTTATTTTTTGTTACAACAATTAAGCAAACAGATAAACATGTATAGAAACATACCTGCCAATTGTCCTTGACTCCTTGTCCTTCAGCTTTTGCTACTGAGTTGCAGCACAGTCGAACTTGAATTTCTATAAAGTTTCTAGCTTCTGCTAGAGCAATTTAAAATTTGTGAACAGAAAGTGGGTGGATTTCAGTTTCCAGAACACCGAGTGTAGACCATGCAAGATACAAGACACACAGTTGCAAAGAATCTTATACAGTTCGCAAGGCCTAGCTAAAAAAACTACATGTAGCTGCTTATCATCAAAATCTACTAAAGGTCTAAAGTCCACAAAGTATCTTTCAAGATAAAAGTACAGGCAATTGTGCTATTCCTACTGTATGCCAGTACAGCATAGCTGAAGTTGCATAGTATACATGTAATGTACATGTAGCCTACAATCATTTCTTTACCTTTGAAAATGAAATGCAATTGCAGATTTTTCAGTGCTTCAATTTACTGTATTTTTTGCACGTACCTTCTTTGCAAATAGCATATTGAATTGCACACTGTTCTAGTCATTACATTACGTACATGTAATTCAGTACTTGCATTAGAGTGCTTCTTTTTATGCTGACCATTGACGTCAATGTGATTGTCACTTTCATGAATGTACATCATATATCAAATTCAATATTTTGTTGTGGGTTGAATTTACTTCTCCTCCTTGATAAACAACATTATTCTCTTATTGTAAGCTCCTATGACAGAAATTGCTTCTATGTAGTGTGTATGAAAATTTGTTAAACCTTTGTCTTTTCAAATTTCCGGAAAAAGAAGCATTTCGCACTCGTCAATGCAAGTTACAAGTAATTTTTTTCATTTCTAAGAACAGTATACTTTCTTTTAGTAATACTATGAGAACCAAAAAAAATTTTCACGAATTGCTAAGACCTCTATACTATAGGTATGTCGCATTTTTTGTCAGAAACAATGTCGCACTGGCCGGGTAAGATTCAGGAGGTTGCGCATGTATGCTCTAGTTGTTTACCCTATTATGGATCTGTTTAGGCATTTATTTGTGAACTAGAATATTAGTCTGTTACCTTATTTAAACAATAATGATAGCAAAATTAATCTTTAATATGTGTAATATATTTAAAAAAATTGTGCAAGGTTTCCACTGACTATGAATAAAATATTATTTTAAATCTAAAAAGGCTTATAATTACCATAGTATCCTTATCTAAAACTGGGAGAGTAAAAGAGAATCTATTCATGCTATCAATATAGAATAATAAAATTATATTTTGATTAACTTCTGCAGTTGACGCAAAATGCATTGATCGAATGCATACTAGCTGCATTACATTGGTTTAATAAAAATTTAATAAAGTGAATAAGTAAAAGCATAATAATATAAGTGTTCAAATGTTTAATGTTCAAATAACAGTGATATAAAGCTTTTTAAACTAGCATCTGAATCAAACTAAAGCATTATCTACTCACACAGAAACAATAATGTATCATACATGCACATTTAAAAATATTTGTTATCATAAGCATTAATAGCTTGCACAAAAAGGTCATTGAGCCTTATACTTTTTCATATGCTATGCTCAATAGACCCTAATCTTAAAAATATAAGACTTCACTGTAAAAGTAACTCTTTCTCACCTTAATAAATAGCTCGATTGTAGGAATGCTTTCGTTTCCATTAAGGACAGTCCTCTCTTCGTCTAGCGCTGCCATATCTACAATTTATTGTTTGAAAAGTTGCTTCCAAATATAAGGCAAAACTACCGTACAACGTTAGAGACTACAGAACGTTGAAAGACTCTATTATTATTTATGGATATGGTCCTTTAAAATAAACGTAAAATAAAAAGAATTGCAAAACAATCTTCATAAAATGAGAAGCGTTTGAAATTTTATATCGAAAAAGAGACAAAGAGTTTACATTAGTTTATTATTAAAACAAAAATATTAAAGCAATTTTATGTGCAGTGGGTTACGTAAACTTTGAGTGGCTGGCATATTTTTTTATAAAATTATGATACTTTGAGGTTTCCTTGTGGTGCTGTTTATTGTAAGAAATTCATTATTGACGTTAAAGTGCATATTCGACGATAATTCAGTATCGAATTTTCACAAAAAATGTTTGGATAATCCTTTAGTTTTTTTACCCCAATGTATAGTTAGACAGTTTCAATCAAGGTCGAAATGACACAAAATCGAAAACTGATCACGATAAGTCTCATAATTTTTAGTTTTGTAACCAAGGTTTTTCGACTTATTGGTTTTCGATCTTTGAACTTTTCGATCTCATAAGATTTTGTCTTTTCGACTTTTTCATGCATTTGTGAGCGTTTCACAACCCTCCAAATGTTGTCGTATATTTAAATAATTGCTTCCTACATGTAGCTGTGAGCACCTTATTTATCTAAATAATAATTTTGGTTAAAATTCTCACCAATATAGAAAGAGATGAAAATGATGAATCCTGGCTTGGCCAACCCAGAATCTTTTTCGCCCTCCTACCTCTAGTGCTCCATCGCCATGCGTGTCCCAGCTTGCAACAATCCCTGCTGGGAATGCTACAGCCTGTTTTACCTGTAATAGGATGACTCATCGTTCTACCCCTGGGTTGCGCAACCTCTCCGACTAGGAGCTGCAACCGAGGCTGAACATCCCGACGTCAACGCCTGACTCCCGACATCTGGCACGGCTGACAAGCGAGCGACGCGTCCACCCCTGACCTTACTGCGGCCTAACTTCGAGCGGCTGGTGAGTTCCCCCTGCTTGTTTTTCTGCTGCTTTTTAGGTTCTTAGAGTGCGCACAGTCTCCTTTCTCACTTAGGGTTTAGTCTAATAATATAATAGCTCGCCGAACCAGTGAAGGTTGTTTCAGGACAGTCGTGTGTGAAATCTCAGGTTGATTCCCCTTTTCTTTAGTGTTCATTTGCTCATTTAGGCCATGCCGCAGCTGGCTTAGATAGATAGTGCGCCGCTGTGGGGAGCCACATGGAGATTGGAAGCCGCTAATGTACTTTAATGTGAAGCTGGAGGCGCTTAGGGTCATAGATAGCGCGCCTCCAGGCCTGTTAGAATAGCTAATGTAAGCATAAAAACCCTCTAAAAAGCCGTGTACAGACTGGGGCTGATAAGAGTCCCTCATCTAATCATGCCAGGCGCCCCACGAACCTCTACATGGGATAAAACCCCTAAGATTAGTGACGTACTTTTAGCATGGAGCAGCCCGCCCCAGGTTAGTCAGCAGGCGTAGCACCTCAATCCAACTCCCTCCGCAAATCACCTCGAAAGAGGCCCCCTGCACCCCTAGAAAAGTCTTTGTTAGAGCTCGCCAGCCCATCGTTATGCCCTGTGCAGAGTCCCTTATTATCGGCTAATGTACTTTATCTGACGCCCTGAACTAGCTGACGGTCCATCGTCCGGGAGCCCCATCTCGTCAGGGGGTAGTTTTAGGAGCCTATTCCCGCAGGTGGCTGGTGGCAGGTCTCGGGTTCGCACCCCGGGATTATCTTAGAAAACTCCTTGGGCCAGATATTTGTACTTTAGAACCTTAGCCGCTCCGTCGCATCCAAGCTACCAGTACATCATTTCGGGGCGGGTCAAGCGAGAAGGCAAGGCCTGTTGTCCTT
>CATNEM010000263.1:447500-495000 GCA_950096795.1 Macrostomum cliftonense | reverse complement strand
TCTGTGATCACGAAGGATAACGCCGTCTTGTACACTGAGCTCATCTCGAATATTTTTGAATGGTCTTAACTTGAAGTGGTTGAAGCTGCCTGTTTTTATAGCATTTTTTAATAGGCGCATTTGGCTGCACCGCTCCGTAGCTAGTACGATGTCTTCTAGAGGTAAGGTTGTTGAGACAGTGTGGATGTTTCCAATTTCCAACGTTTCACCGCTGCTTCCTGAAGGAACAAGTCTAGATAGAGCATCCGATGCCATAGCTTTGGACCTTCGATACTCGATTTCGTAGTCATATGCAGTGAGGAATATTGCCCATCTCTGCAGCCTTGCGGACACTCTCAGTGGCAACTCTTTGTCTACAGCCAAAATGTAAATGAGAGGTCGATGATCTGTTATCAGCTTGAATCTTCGGCCACAGAGAAAACGATGACATCTTTTGACTCCCCAAATAATTGCAAGTGCCTCCCGCTCAATTTGCGAGTAATTTCTTTTAGCTGACGACAGTAGTTTGCTGATGTAAAGGACAGGACGTCCTTGTTGACTCAGGACTCCGCCAAGAGCAGTCTGGGATGCGTCAACTTCGAGTTCAACCGGTAGCTTTGGGTCGTAGGCATGTAGAGCCGCGTCTTCTGAGAGAGACTTCTGGATGCTTTTGAAAGCCTTTTGTTCTTGTGGACCCCAAGAAAACTCCACATCCTTGCGCTTCAATTGCACCAACGGAGCAGCCATCTCTGATAACTTTGGGATGAACCGTGAGCAAAAGGTGACTAATCCAAGGAAGGATTCTACTTCCGCCAGACTTTTTGGAGCTTCCATATCTTTAATGGCTCGCACTTTCTCTCCATCGGGATAAATGCGACCACTGTCCAGAACATGACCCAAAAATCGGACCCGAGCTTGGTTTCGTTGACATTTCTGCTCATTCACCTTCAGTCCTTCAGCCTTTAGTCGTTGTAGCACTTGGCTCTCTCGTTCTTTCAGCTCTGTCTCGTCTCTTCCACCGATTAATATATCATCCTTGTAGGCGATTGATCCTGAAATTCCTTGAATAACTTGTGATATGTAACGCTGAAAGATGCTCGGTGCTGTTTTAATCCCGAACACAAGTTTGTTGTATTTGAAATTCCCGAAAGGTGTTGACATTACTGTTAGCGGTTTTGAGGCCTCATCTAACCCAATTTGGTTGTATGCCTTCTCTAGGTCGATAATGCTGTACCGGAAACAGCCCGCTACTGTAGAGAAAGCTTCTTCTGGTGTTGGAGTCGGATAACTGTCTTGTACCAACTGTGGGTTCACTGTATTTTTATAGTCAACACACAGTCTAATTCCACCGTTGGGCTTGCTGACCACTACTATCGGTGATGCCCAATCCGAGAATTTCACAGCCTCAATAATTCCTTCTTTGAGCAGACGATCTAATTCTGCTTTTACAGCCGCACGTTGAGCAAACGGCAGTGGCCGTGCTTTTACATAACGTGGTACCGCGCCAATCTTTAGCTCTAGGTGCGCTCTCATTGCCGTCGAACTTGTTTCTTGGTACGCCGCATTCATGGAAACATTGATTTTGCTTCCTGTATCTAGCTGTACAGTTAGAACATCACGTCCGAGCAAAGCGTAGTTCTTGCTTCCTTTAACGACTTCGAAGTTGATGTGTTGATACTTTCCCTCCAGCTCTACCAGAGCTTCGTATCGGCCCAGGACGGTGAACTTGTGATCACTGACATATCCACCGAGCTGTGTATTGGAATTCTTCAGGGCGGGCCGACCCAACTGCTTCCAGAGAGACTCGGACATTATTGACACGCCTGCTCCAGTGTCTAGTTCGCATTTTAGAGCATGTCTCTTCAGCCCGTCTATCACGAACACTGTAATTGAGATCGGCTGTCGGTGATCTCGATCTTGACTGCAGTTCTGCACTTCTGCTGTGAAAACTCCAGAGCTCTCTCGTATGTTCTGCACAGCTTGCTTGCCTGAGCCACCGGCCTTCCTTTGTGGGAATTCTGAGCTCTTGCAGGCTTTAGCAAAATGATTTGCCTTGCCACATCGGTTGCAGGTCTTGCCAAACGCGGGGCATTTAAACCTCTCGTGGGTGCCACCGCACTTTTTGCATAGACGATCCGTAACTGTCGGCGTTTTGGCATCTTTAGGCTTAGAAATCGGCCTTCGCATCGAAACCTTTAGGACTGTTCCAGAATCTGACTTTGGAGCCGTTTTCATTATCTGTGTCTCCAATAGACTTGAGTGAGCTTCTGCTTCCGCAACTGCCTCTTTAAAGGTAAGTTTTTTGTGATCCTTGATCATCAGCTTTCCGACTATTGCTTGGCTGCCGAGACCGCATATGAATTGGTCCCGCATTCTCACGTCTCGGTTTTCGAACTCACATTTCTCCGCCGCTTTTGTCAGCCTTTCCGCAAAAGCTCGTACGGACTCAGTAGGTTCACGGCCCAGTTTTTGGAATGAAAATCTCTCGGCCAGCACGTAGATTGTAGGTGTCAGCAACTCTTGTAGTGCCTCCTTCAAGCTTTCGAATGACATCTCGCCTGGCTTTTCTGGACACACATAGTCTGCCAGCTTGTCGTACAGAGTAGGAGCAGTCTTGAGCAGCAAAACTTCTGCCTTACCCGCTGCTGTCCAGTTGAAGAAGCGCGCTGCAATCTCAAACCGATCCAACCAGCGGTCCAAGTTGCAGTTTTCACTCAGTTTCTCGATCTCAGCCATTCCATTTGCTGAGCGATTGCCTTGTGCAGCCACTGGTGCCTCTTCTTGAGCGCCAGCTGATGAAGCCGTTGCCGCACTCTGAGAAATTGCAGCTTTCGGTTTGCTAGACGCAGTCTGCGAAGCCGGACTCGTTGGCTTGTTAGGAGAGTTGACCATTTCTAAGTTTATCGCACAGTCTCGATAGCTGCGACGCCACTGTTATGTCTGCTTATCTTAGCGTAAGACAGAACATACGAAGTCAACAACAGTTAAGTTGTGTTCGCACTTTTTTGATGTGCTTCTTATATTTTAGCAAGCCATGGTTGCGTTGCCTTACCAGGCATTTTCCAAGCAAATAATTAAGGTGCTTTACAAATTGAGTGTGCGACTCAATAGTCTATGGTCACAACCAACACTATATATCTATCTATCTATCTATCTATCTATCTATCTATCTATCTATCTATCTATCTATCTATCTATCTATCTATCTATCTATCTATCTATCTATCTATTTATCTATCTATCTATCTATCTATCTATCTATCTATCTATCTATCTATCTATCTATCTATTTATCTAGGATTTTCAATTAACACTCAGATTTGCTATTTTTACGGTTTCTGACTGGATTTTTTTATGTAGAGACATGCATTGGTAATCTTTAGCCACCATCAGAGATGAAGGAGCAGAATGGATTGCTAATCTATAGCCACTATCAGAGATGAAGAAGCAGAATGGATTGCTAATCTATAGCCACTATCAGAGATGAAGAAGCAGAATGGATTGCTAATCTATAGCCTCCATCAGAGATGAAGGAGCAGAATGGATTGCTAATCTATAGCCACTATCAGAGATGAAGAAGCAGAATGGATTGCTAATCTATAGCCACTATCAGAGATGAAGAAGCAGAATGGATTGCTAATCTATAGCCTCCATCAGGGATGAAGGAGCAGAATGGATTGCTAATCTATAGCCTCCATCAGAGATGAAGGAGCAGAATGGATTGCTAATCTATAGCCTCCATCAGGGATGAAGGAGCAGAATGGATTGCTAATCTATAGCCTCCATCAGGGATGAAGGAGCAGAATGGATTGCTAATCTATAGCCAGCATCAGGGATGAAGGAGCAGAATGGATTGCTAATCTATAGTCAGCATCAGGGATGAAGGAGCAGAAT
This sequence comes from Macrostomum cliftonense, assembly GCA_950096795.1. Lineage (NCBI taxonomy): Eukaryota > Metazoa > Platyhelminthes > Macrostomidae > Macrostomum > Macrostomum cliftonense. Next base: position 491,127 of record CATNEM010000263.1, on the reverse strand, counting down.
GGATTGCTAATCTATAGCCACTATCAGAGATGAAGAAGCAGAATGGATTGCTAATCTATAGCCTCCATCAGGGATGAAGGAGCAGAATGGATTGCTAATCTATAGCCACTATCAGAGATGAAGAAGCAGAATGGATTGCTAATCTATAGCCACTATCAGAGATGAAGAAGCAGAATGGATTGCTAATCTATAGCCTCCATCAGGGATGAAGGAGCAGAATGGATTGCTAATCTATAGCCTCCATCAGAGATGAAGGAGCAGAATGGATTGCTAATCTATAGCCTCCATCAGGGATGAAGGAGCAGAATGGATTGCTAATCTATAGCCTCCATCAGGGATGAAGGAGCAGAATGGATTGCTAATCTATAGCCAGCATCAGGGATGAAGGAGCAGAATGGATTGCTAATCTATAGCCTCCATCAGAGATGAAGGAGCAGAATGGATTGCTAATCTATAGCCAGCATCAGGGATGAAGGAGCAGAATGGATTGCTAATCTATAGCCAGCATCAGGGATGAAGGAGCAGAATGGATTGCTAATCTATAGCCAGCATCAGGGATGAAGGAGCAGAATGGATTGCTAATCTATAGCCTCCATCAGGGATGAAGGAGCAGAATGGATTGCTAATCTATAGCCAGCATCAGGGATGAAGGAGCAGAATGGATTGCTAATCTATAGCCAGCATCAGGGATGAAGGAGCAGAATGGATTGCTAATCTATAGCCAGCATCAGGGATGAAGGAGCAGAATGGATTGCTAATCTATAGCCTCCATCAGGGATGAAGGAGCAGAATGGATTGCTAATCTATAGCCTCCATCAGGGATGAAGGAGCAGAATGGATTGCTAATCTATAGCCAGCATCAGGGATGAAGGAGCAGAATGGATTGCTAATCCAGGAAGTTCGGGAGAAAATTTTTATTCAAATTCACTGGTGTCCAGCTGAAGAAGAAACCAATCAAATTTCTCCTATTTTATCACCTTTATCAAGCAAATAATGCAGCTTGGGGTATTTCTAAACAGAGCTCCAAATTTAATTAGAAACCCCACTCGTGGGTGTTTTCTCACTGCGAGCAGAGTGCTGAATTATTATGCAGTGCATCGAGTATTAGAACGAATTAATAGGATGCGGTTAGTAAAGAGGAGGGACAGACAGACAGACAGACTGATAGAAGTATAGATAGAGCTCGCAATAATTACATCTCATTCAGGGTAGCATTTATACCATTGAAAAGTTTTTTGGTTCGACCATGCAGTATCTACGAGTTTGAATTAGCCCATGAAGACAGCATGTGACGCGTTTGTGGGAGAAAATAGTTTTTTTGATTATTAGTTTTTGTTTCGTTTGCTGACAGACTATACTTGCTTATAAATAAAACAGTATTGTATGTTTTGGAGCGCGCTCTGATCTCTGTGGTCGCACATTTCTGTAGCTCGTACATTTTCTACTGTTACCATGAGCCTACGGTACTACGCTGTATTTACAACTTTTTACAAGGGGTGCTGTTCTTGAACTGCTTGTATGCATGCTGTGGTCAATGGGTACGAAGATGTGCGCCGTATGTTTATTACTAGTAGTTTATGCTTTCTGTACAAGCGTACCTGTACTATGTATTTACTGCGTGTACCATGCGCTTTCCGTATTAAGCAAACAAAAGACATTTCCTTCAAAATTTGTCTGGCAAGTTTACCGTTGAGTTCTTTGACGGAAGAACACACAACTGGTCAGATGCTCAACTTTTTGAAGGCTGTCACTTCTAGTTTAACTGAATCTCAGCTACTGGCCAAGTTAGTAAAACTGCACTTAAAACCCCTGGCCCTAGGTTTCCATTTTTTGCTTCACCACAGGCTGCCTTTTCTAGTCACCAAAAGCTTTCTAGTTTAGCTTTCTATCCACTGGAATCCTGTGTCCCCTACTGATCTCGCGTACAACAATTCGGATTAGGAAGTCAAGCGACAGAAAAAATGTGTTAAAATTCTTGTTAAAACTCTTGTGCACTTTATATTTAACTACAAGAGAATTTGCTATCTGAAAACCCTGGCGTCGACTAGGATTGGCTGCTGACAGATGCCAGCCAATGACAAGCGGTGCAGCAAGCTGTTCCAATCTAACTCGATATAAATTCTCACGAACCAGCCGGATATTTCCAGATAAAAGCAACCACGAATTTTTCCACAAATTTTCTTTGTCAAACGGCTAATTCTGAGAAATAAGTATTCAGACAAGGTAGGTCAGCTTTTTCCAGTTTTTGGCTGACTTATCGCGTTATTTTCTATTATGTATTCAATCGAATTCTATAGAATTTTATCACTGATCAAATGATGCCTATGCTTATTATAGTACATTTGTCTACAGATTTCAGTATCTGTAGACAAGACACGTCGCTCCTGTACTCTAGATTAGCTATTCAAGGTAGTGGTTCTATCCTTTTCAACGCTTACCCAACAGCCACCTCACTCCCTTACTCCTGATTGGCTGTCCAAGTTGGTTTTGTAATATTTTTCAAACCTTCCCCAAACAACCACCTCACTCCCTTACTACTGATTGGCTATCCAAGTTGGTTATGTTATCTTTTTCAAACCTCTCTAACAACCACCTCACTCCCTTACTGGCTGTTCAAGTTGGTTATGTTATTCTGTTCAAACCTTCCCCAAACTGCCACCTCACTCCCTTACTCCTGATTGGCTGTCCAAGTTGGTTATGTTATCTTTTTCAAACTCTCTAACAACCACCTCACTCCCTTACTGGCTGTCCAAGTTGGTTATGTTATTCTTTTCAAACCTTCCCCAAACTGCCACCTCACTCCCTTACTCCTGATTGGCTACCCACGTAGATTATTTCCGAATCAGATCAGAAATCAGATTATTATTTTTGGTAGCGTCTTCGCTAAAATAGTTTCCTTCATTAATTTTGAACTTCACTTTGTCCATTCCTAAAGTACACAACTATTTTACTAACGTTGCATAATTTCCACTATCCGCCGCAGATAGCTAGCCACTACGGGAGTCGGCAGTCGTTGAACAGAAATGCCAGAACACGAAACCGGACTAACCATCGGCTATTACAGCCATCCGCCATTTGCCGACCTCATCCACGGTCACATCGAAGGCGTATTCTGGGACCTCGCCAAAGAGGCACTCGGCAACTGTTTAGGCACCGAAGTCGCGCCCAAATATGGCCTTCGGCGCTATCAAAACGAAGATGAGCTGCTGAGAAGCGGCCTGTCTGACTGTAATATCAGCTTCCCAGTAACTGGGACGCCATTGTTCGACCGACTACCAGCAGATTCGGCCTTCATTCCCATTGTCAGCTCCCCTGGTAAAAATTGGCGATTCTTTAGCACTGAGCTCTAAACAGTTCCCTTCCGCTCGAATAGCTTTCGCATTTATCTGACTTTAGCAAAAAAGCCTGCAAGTTTTGCACTTTATTGTTACCCTGGCTGAGGGATCGCACCGACCATAAATTTTCGCTGTTTTTTTCTTAAGCCACCTGCCCTTCGCGGCTAATTGTGAAAGTTTCAAGTAGAAACTACGCCACTAATGAGTCTGACAGCACCCCGAGTCCTCGAGATCCACCGCCAGCTCGTAGACCTACCCCAGTTGAGGGAAAATTGTCAATGCAATAGTTTCAATTTCTGGCCCTACAGCGGGCCAGTTTAGCTTTCCAAAAACTGTTTACATTCACTTGTTTGTTGGGGTGCGTTTAAAAGCTGGCCGAAACGCGTAGCTTTCGGTTTGGAGAGTTGAGGGAGCGCAAAGTGCGAAGCCATAGATGGGGCTAGCAGCTGGCCTGGAGAGACCCCCAGAGATAAATGCGAACTGCGTTTGGTCTGGGCCGAGCCCATCACTGACAGCGGAATGCTAATGCTGTTTTAAACCGAGCGAAAAAATGCAGCAAAAAGTGGGGACGCGCGCGCAGTTTTCGTCCAGTATTAAAACTATTCAACTGTCAGTTTATTTTGTGCCCAGTTTTTCTCCATGGAACCTGACACTGTAGCGGGGGGGGCTTCCCCAGTCGGAATGTTTGTGCACTGACCTCGGTGACCTCTGCAGAACAAGATCAGAAAGCTGTCTTAAAGCTCGAGGCTGGACAGCAAAAAAAGTTGTCTTTATTTAGACAGAAGACTTTTCTCTTCATTATTAAATCTGCTGGCATTTTGGCGGCTTTCATGCGTATGGGAGCGAAAACTTTAACTGCACTTGTGGAGCGCGCTTCAGCGAGATAACTTAATTATTTGATTTCTAAGAAGTCTTTTGCAATTGCCTGTACTACTTGCTTTTCTAGGCAGAGTTCCTGATAATTCGTCAGGAAGGTTTTTCTTGCACTTGGCCGTTTGAATCGACTTGAATCTCATTAATTCGATTGCATTTGGTTTGTTTTCTGTTCGTTAAAGATTTTTGTTTTTGTTTTTTGCTCGCTGCGATAAATTCATCAGCTGCTTTGGGATGAAAAACTAAAGAATGGAGCTTTTGTCCTCCTGGTTAGTAAATACATTTTTCGCTCTTCCAAGTTTAGAATTTTCTATTCTGTTGCCAGTAAGAGCCTAAAAGCCTTTTTTGACCAAGGGACACAATATTTCAGATTATCCTAAAAAGCTTAAAAATCACGTGATATAAACATGAAAAGAGCGTGCACTCCATACGTACAATATTATCTGTTACACCGAGGTCGCTTTATACAACATAATTTGCACAAACCCAAAAATTTCACAGGTCAAAAAATTTTCGCATTCCCTTTAGCATACCCTTGCTTGTATGTTTTTTGCAACGCCGAAAAAATCAAGTAGCATGCGCTTTGATAAAACCTACTATTCACAATTCATAAAAGACAGATGCCTCGAATGAGCCGAATTTTAACCATGGCAAAGGTTAGGGTTTGTGAAAGCAATGTACATTTATTCAGTCCTAAATTTAGCTCTTGAACACCGTCCAATCATGGAAATTATCAAGGCGCCTACGGATCACCCACTCCCTTTTCCTTCGCTCTTATTTGCTGAACGCAAAAAACGATCGATATCTACTTTTAGGATTGTTGGAATTCCACGCCCGTCACTCTGATTGCAGGCGCAGTGTGGCTGGACCCGACCGCCGGGCCACACCAGACGAGCATGCCCCAGCTGCGTGTGATCGGGCAGGCCTGGCCTCTGCTACTAATTATCATTGTGTCCTGCTCGTTCGCAGCTGTGCTTGTCTGGTTCATGGTGAGCATTTGCTTTTTTTCTTAAAAGCGACTGTAACTAGCATGAGTAAATTTAGTTCATATCAGGCTACAATGGTTAAGTTTTTGCCCTCACTTTGTTTATCTGTCTCTCCGTTTCCCCCTGCAACGTCTCTTCCTCTCCTTTTTCTTCCCCACTCTCCTAAGACATAGAAGCATAGGATTATTTCACTGAATGCTTCTATCTAATCCTCATCCTCAATCTTCTTTCCTCTCCCACCAACAGGAGCGCCTGCGAAATCCTCAAGAATTTCCCAGGCCTTTTGTTCGCGGCTTCTGGGAAGGCTGGTGGTGGGCCTTCATCACCATGACAACGGTGGGGTAAGCGCGAGATGCCTCTACCTGATCCTCATTGTCTATTAGATGCAGAGTTCAGCGCCCCCTAGGGCTTAGAAAACCCCACAAGCTATGCGTCAATTACTTTCTCCGAAAGAATTTTTTATGGCCTTGGAGACGAAAATTCAGTAGTTGCCAGGCAGGCATTGGGATGGAGACGACAAAATCCATGGGATCTTCAATCGATAGCGACTTATTCAGCCTCATTGACATTCCATCGTTTTTTTCTTAAGTGTAAATACTTAGCCACACAGGCTTGCTCTGTGGGACATTGGTGCGTCCGTCATAGAGAAAAAAACTGAGCGATTCAATAATTCATTGGCTTAAAGACTTCAGTGGCAGAAAGCAATTTTTTGATGAGGATTAACTGTTGGGGAGAATATTGGGCGGAAAGTCAGTCACTGTTGATTATTTATTTAATTGGCCTATTGATTGGTTTAATTAATGACACACAAACAAATATTGAATAGGCGGTTAGTTCAATCAAATAAATATTTGTACGTTTTAGTCAAGATTAGAAAGAATGAATGATTTTACTGGGTCTTGTCATCTATCTGTTGGGTAACCTTGGAGTTACTTATACTCAGAAAAACATTGGTCACTTACCGATCCAAATAATTTCTACTTTACGCGTGACTTTCCAAGAAACCAAATGCACGCAAGCAAATATTGTAAAACCGACGCCCGTTTTTGCAGATACGGCGACCGCTCACCGAAGACTATCTGCGGCAGGCTGTTCGCAATGGCGTGGATCAGTTTCGGCTTGGTGCTCATCTCCATGTTCACCGCCGGAGTCACCACGGCGTTGAGTCAGGGAGCTCAGACTGAAGAGGATAACCGGTTCTTTCAGACCAACGTGAGCAAGTTGCATTTCCAAAGAGTTTCAGGATAATGCAGTAGAACTTCAGGGTGATTTAATTGAAGCTTCAGGCTAGAGTAATTAAAGCTTCAGATTAATATGATGCAGCTTCAGGACAGTGTAATAAAGTTCCAGGATGGTGCCATGTAGCTTCAGGGTAACATCAGCCAACTTCGCCTTAAAGTAATAGAGCTTCAGGGTAGTGTAATGGAGCTTCAGGGTAATATAAGCCAACTTCACCTTAAAGTAGTAGAGCTTCAGGGTAGTGTAATAAAGCATCAGGGTAGTGTAATAAAGCATCAGGGTTGTGTAATGGAGCTTTAGGGTAATATAATCTAACTGCATCCTAAAATATTAGAGATTAAGAGCAATATGATGCAGCTTCAGGCTTGTGTAATGGAGTTTCCAGGGTAATATTGTGCAGCTGCAGGATTTAATTTAAAGGAACCTTTTTTGGAGATTGCATTTACCATGCAGGTACAGTTTCAATTCACGACCATTCAGAGTGTAAAAAACGTAGGACTGAGGACTTTACACCTGAAATCATATTTCCACAAGGTGGCAGCTAGGACACCTTAAGTAAAAGGACGGGACACTTCGTTTCTTGGAATGTTTTTGGAGTCCAATTTTCGCGAAAAAATACACTACGGAGATTGAAACACATCAAAAGATGAGATTTGCATCTGCTTCCAATCGAGTGCAATCTTTAATTTTCTGTTGAAAAATTGCAAATTTCCTATTTCCGTAGTGTATTTTTTTCGCGAAAATTGAACTCCAAAAACTTTCCTAGAAACTAAGTGTCCCGTTCTTCTACTTAAGGTGTCCTTGGGTGGCAACCCAGACAAGTTAGCCTTTTATATATACACAACAGTCATAAACTGCTATAAACTTTTTGATGGGTCTTCTGCTGTAATGGGTTGACCCTGCACTAATGAACGCGCTCCTGGACTCGAATCCGCTTTCAGACTTACATTTAGTTGGGTTTTTCGCCGGCATTATTGGCTAGATGTACTTTACAATGGTGAGGTAGCGGGTGCCTTTGTACAGCCTGTACGGCGTTCTCGGGAGACGGTGGCACGGGTTCTAAACCATCCTAAACCAACCAAAACTTAGTTGATAATGAAGCCCTTTTGCCAGTACAAGGCAATACAAAGAAAGTTCAGGTGATTTACTTTTGAACATTAAAAAAAGTACGCGATAATATAAATCGAGGCTAAGACCAAGATAGTCGGAAGGACCACTAGAAGTTTTTCGGGGCTTAGCACTCGTAAAAATAGTAAATTTTTATGGCCTGCTTGTTTACATGCATTTTTAGGATTTACCTGTTCTAATTTTTTTTTGCCATCCTTTGTCAGAATGCTAGATAGGCAGGTAAGAAGATAGGTAGAAAGACAGACAGACAGACAGACAGGCAGGCAGACAGACAGACAGACAAACAGACAGACAGACAGCAGACAGACAGCAGACAGACAGACAGACAGACAGGCAGACAGATAAACAGACAGACAGACAGACAGACAGACAGACAGACAGACAGACAGACAGACAGACAGACAGACAGACAGACAGACAGACAGACAGACAGACAGACAGACAGACAGACAGACAGACAGACAGACAGATAGACAGAAAGACAGACAGACAGACAGACAGATAGACAGACAGATAGACAGACAGATAGACAGACAGACAGACAGACGGACAGACAGACAGACGGACTGACAGCCAGATACAAAGACAGACAGTTTCTCCTCAAATTTGAGGGCACATGTAGCAAATAAAAGGAAAAAAATAAAAAAAGTGTTTTTCTAGCCCTCTTCTGCCACATTTTCCTAAAAAGCAGTGTAAGTTAAAAATCATTGATAGTTTGGAAATACCAGAATCCTCTTACCTAAACCCACTTTCTATCATCCCCGATTTTGCTTTCAAATCCCTGAGCCATGGAATTCGGTGAATGACAGTTCGCAGACAACTTTATTTCAAGCCCACACAGTCATGGTCTCCCGGGCATGACCATCAGCAAAAGGACACCAGCTGTTGCCAGGCGGAAGAATCGAAAGGCTTTCCACTTTCTCCTCTCTCTTTCTCTATCCCCAGGTTCCCCAATGTCGGGGGAAATGAAAGCATTCATTTTGACCGCATAAACAAATGTAGGACGCATATCATTAGTTTCCAATGGGAAATTTCGAGGCACACTTTTCTGGACCCTCAGTGCAACTAAAGGCTCGAGTTTCGGAGGTGGAACTGGGGAACGGAAGGGGTAGGACGGAGGGTTGGTGCAGCGCTGCGTTGACGCGTCAATCATCGATCTGTGTGTCCGTTCGCCTTGCCCAGCGCTACCAAACCAGCTGGCTCCTGCACGGCTCGTATCAACATCTATCAGCATCTATCAACAGCTATCAACAACTATATCCTTGATTTTTCTGATAGCTATACGACAAACATTTGTCTATTAGTCTTTTTAAGAATGAAAGTATATGATGGGCAGTTATAAAGTGCCATTGATATCATATTTTAGCCATCCTATTCATAGTAACGCAGGCATAAATGTACAAAAAGTGAAGAGTGGGGCAGAGAACTAACTACACAATTAACGAAATAAATTTATTGTATTATTGAAAATTATCCCTAATCCTGATTCCTGATTTTTTCAGATTACGGTGATTAATGGGTCGTTTGAGCAAATCTTTGTCTATGAACTCGGCTCGACGCCTATTTGTAAGTTTAAAAATGTGGAAAAGTGTTTGTTACTGAAAAAATCGGGGGTTGGTTGGACCAGGGAGGGAGGCGGGGCTATCAATAAAAGGCTTGTACGGACGGAGTGAGGTGGGCCTGTTAATTAGGGGCTTGTACGGACGGAGTGAGGTGGGCCTGTTAATTAGGGGCTTGTACGGACGGGGTGAGGTGGGCCTGTTAATGAGGGGCTTGTTCAGACGGAGTGAGGTGGGCCTGTTAATTAGGGGCTTGTACGGACGGAGTGAGGTGGGCCTGTTAATGAGGGGCTTGTTCGGACGGAGTGAGGTGGGCCTGTTAATGAGGGGCTTGTACGGACGGAGTTAGGTGGGCCTGTTAATGAGGGGCTTGTACGGACGGAGTGAGGTGGGCCTGTTAATTAGGGGCTTGTTCGGACGGAGTGAGGTGGGCCTGTTAATGAGGGGCTTGTACGGACGGAGTGAGGTGGGCCTGTTAATGAGGGGCTTGTTCGGACGGAGTGAGGTGGGCCTGTTAATGAAGGGCTTGTACGGATGAAGTGAAGCTGGTGTAACAGAAGGAAATGGAGCTAATAGAGTGGGTGGAATGATAACGTAAAGGGCATGATTAAATGTATCTGGGATGTTAAAGGTGTCAGTTAATCCCAATTTCTTTAGTGATTAGCGACTGGCGCAGTCTGCTGAAGACCAATTTCGATGATAGCGATGAAGACGCGGAAGCTCAGCACCACGGAGCTCTGATTGAACACTACATGTACTTGCACCTGCGAGAGGAGCATCAAGGCAAAATGAGACGCATAAAACCGCAGTACGTGCTCAAACGGCCCTCATTGAGGGGTCTATACTCAAACCTCGGCTCTGAAGTGAATCGCTGCCTAGCTGAGGCGGTTCTGCGTCAGCAGATCAGCATATACCGCAGAATCGTGGGCCACAAGCACGGGAGCGACCAGGTAAATGCCTGGTTGTTGCACAATGTCAGTTTTGATTGCGGGCCAAGTTATAGATTTGGCTATTCGTTATGAATTGAGATAGCCAGACGAAGCTGGGTTTCTTTTGCAGGCGGGCCAGAGTTCGGAGGTGGCCGAGGAGGTCGCCCAGAGCCTGTTCTCAACCAGCAACGCGGCTTTAGGAATTGTGGCCGGCATTTTTGTTGCCATCTTTCTAATCCTGCTAATCTGGGAGAAAGTGTATTGGAAACCGAGAAATCCTAACTACAAATGTGAGTATTTTATCTATACTTATGCAAGAACGTGAGATATTATAATAAGATCTGTAAGTGACTACTGATTTGCTGCCAAGTAGTGTAAATGATTCTACTTGCAATGCTCTTTTACTTGTTAAATTAAAAAATTGAATTTCTACTGAAAACACTGTACCAGTGCTGATGGTTGTTTCCTATCTGTATCCAAAATTTTATTCACCCACTTATATTTCGTTAAATGCGTACTCCGAGTCCTCTCACCACCTCACTCCTTCCGACCACCTCATTTCTTTAGGCAAACTCCCTCCTTCCGACCACCTCACTTCCCTCCACCTCACTCCTTCCGACCACCTCATTCCTTCTCACCACCTCACTCCTTCCAACCACCTCACTCTTTCTGACAATCTCACTCCTTTAACAAACTCCCTTCTTCCCACCACCTCACTCCTTCTGATAACCTCACTCCTTTTAACAACCTCAATCGACCACCCCATTCCTTCCCAGCCCCTTCCTTCCGACCGCAACATTTTTTTGACAACCTCACTCCTTTCGACCACCCCACTCCTTTCGACCACCTCATTCCTTTCGACAACCTCACTCACCTCCTTCCGAGCAGTTGTTGAGCGCAACTGGAAGTACGACCGACAGAAGAAAGAAGCTGAATTCGGTCGCCAGCTGGACCTGAAGTCCTACTATCGGCAGCACAACAACAGGAAGGCTGGCGGCGGAGAGGCCAGCGCGGCTACAACTCCGAGTGCGGCCTACTCAGGAGTCGCCGGCGGCTCAATCTCCAGGCCAATCACCATAGAGACCCTGCACGCGGCAACTCTTGATGAGGATGCATCCGGGAACAACGGTTCCGCCGGGTCTTTGTCCGGGGTTAACAACCGTCGGGATCTGGTGCCAGCAGCCCGTCGACAGACTTGACGAAGAGCGAGCCGACGGAGATGCCGAGGCTGAAGAAGCAACGCCAATGTGACTTCAAACGATGAACAATATCAATATGTTAGTTCTCCCACCTGTGTCTCATATCATTGTATAGAGATTTCCCCATAGCAACACTACACACACTGTGACAAATCGTTTCTCATTTGCGTCAAATTTGTAACTGTTTTCGTTTCGGCCCTTAATTGTGCCAATAAAAATATTGTAAATACAAAAATCATTTTTTGGGTCTTTTTAATAGGTTTCATTGTCCTGAAATGTAAATCCAAACAGATTGGTGGACACATTGTCACGGAGCGTTGCACCAACTACTGGATTAGAGTTACGCGACATGACAGTAATGAATGAGACTAGTTTGACAAGCTGGTCACAAGAACCTAACACTGTAGAGAGCTCTAGAATGTTACATTCAGCCCACCTGGTATCTGACGCACAATACTTGGCTATAATAAATAATATACTCGTTTTTTTACATCGCCTGACATTTTTATCGTCATTTATTGAGTGACCATACGAGCGTACTGGCTATACTATCGAAAATCTAATTCTACTTCATATTGTCACACTTCTACGTGCATTGTCAAATATGTGGCAATGCATGTCTATTTATAGTCGACTTTTGTCTATTTAATATACCTTTTTGCGGCCTAGTTGGTACTGCAAGCTTTCAATTTAATCATAGATATGAAAATCAAACTTGCGAGACAGAAAATAAATTGTCTATGGTCGAAAGTCTGTGGCATAGCAGAATCCAATTTAATCCTGGGTGCATCAATTTGATCATTTTTAAGCGATTGATCAAGGACACCTTAAGTAGAAGGACGGGACACTTCGTTTCTTGGAAAGTTTTTGGAGTCCAATCTTCGCGAAAAAATACACTACGGAGATAGGAAATTTGCAGTTTTTCTACATAAAATTAAAGATTGCGCGCGATTGGAAGCAGATGCAAATCTCATATTTTGATATGTGGTTCCTGCCTTCTTACTCTATCGAACTATGTCCGACACAGTACGGACTTTCACTTGTAGCCACTGAGAAATTTTCATCGGACTATCGCCGCGCTCCAGAGCGGAGACAATCAGACCGTACTTTTCATCGCTAATCTTGTTGTACTGACCACGGTGTACTTGAGCAGGCTGGTTGATGTCGTCATTTGCAGTTTCAAAACTTCAAGGAGCTCGTCCGGATTACTCATTTAAAACAAGGCAGTTAGAAGAAAGCAAGTTGCTATGGAAGTAAAAATGTACACTGGATTCACAAAATGATCAAATTGATGCACCCAGGATTAAATTGGATTCTGCTATGCCACAGACTTTCGACCATAGACAATTTATAATCTGTCTCGCAAGTTTTATTTTCATATCTATGATTAAATTGAAAGCTTGCAGTACCAACTAGGCCGCAAAAAGGTATAGTCGTGAGAGAATATTGTTGTCTATATGGTTTTGTCATAGACAATGATTAATGACAAATTTAATCATTGTCAAACTCCAAAACCATATAGACAACTTACCATTGTTTATGATTTGCGCATCAAATACAATTACTTTATCTATGTTATAATATAGCGTTTTTTAAGCCAATTTAGCCTAGGAGCAAGCAATTTAATCCTTAATGGGAAAATCGAGCTATTGAAGACCTGCTTTTCATTGTCTATGGCGTGGCCCGAAGGGGGGTCTATGGAGCAACCAATTTGAGAATTTGGGCGCGGAATTAATCCTTTCCACAGTGCTCGTATATCCTTCAAGAATAACTTCACTGAAATAACGTCTGCACAATAAATGGCATAACAAAAAACCATTGACATCAGCACTTTGATTTCAGAGAAACCAATTAAAAAGGCAAAGGCAAAACCATGGCATACAGTATAAGCCGAGAACAATCGTGTCTCTCAAAACAGTGTTGGACAGAGTGAAATCAAACTCGATCAATGTTCAGAGAATTTCTTCCTCGTTTAAGCAGCGCGGGATGAAGCGAAGCATCTATGTTTGTCGAATGAAATCTGTTATTTTCTATGGTCTAAGGCTTGCACAACTGTGGAAAGGATTAATTGCGCGCCCAAATTCTCAAATTGGTTGCCCCATAGACCCCCCTTTCGGGCCATAGACAATGAAAAGCAGGTCTTCAATAGCTCGATTTTTCCAAAAAGGATTAAATTGCTTGCTCCTAGGCTCAATTGGCTTGAAAAATGCTATATAAATGCCTTTTAATTCACCCTCTATGGTTTTATAGCCGATTTAATAACCATAGAATTTTAATTAAATGGTGTTTACCAGACACAACATGCATAGGCACTTATCTATGGTAAAAAATAATGCTCCCCAAACGGAGCAGTTTTAGCCATAGACATTTCCAGATTGGATAAAGCCAGACGATTCGCAGTTTTGTCTATGTTAAAAAGCCTGACCTGTACATCTTTTTAGAAACGATTTCAGTTTCATTCGTCTAGATATAATTTTAGGCTATCGGTGTCGACCTTAAATTTGCCAAGAAATTATATTTTAAATACAAACGGCATGTCTGTCAGAATTGAGTTTCTTCAAGCGCTTCTAGTTGGTTTCGCATGTCTGGCACTTCTGTGTCCAGTTTCTTCTGAGGCAAAGCAACTACACTGCTTGACGCACTATGTCGGCTCGAGTTACACAAGTATCGTACGATGCGGCGACACTCGACACGGGCGTCGCTGCTTCAAAGGCGTTGTTACCAAGGCAACCGCCAGTCTATTGCAGCAACACTCGGAGCTAACAATCTCGGAAGGAGATTTTGTACAGCACTGCATTAGCCTGCCAGTATCGCAGGAGTACTTGGCCAGGTATTCCGAGACGAAACTATGCGATCAGTCCGTGTGCAACAAATGAACTTGAAAAGTTTTTTAACGGTTTTCGTTATTTTAATTTAGACGTTTTTCTGTTAATTTAATTCCAACAGTTTGGTTTAAATAAATTTGTTTGATAGATGAAAAGTTACAACTTTGGATAGTAGATAAAAATGGTGTTGATTTCATTATTTTTTAGATTTATTAAACTGGTGATGCGGCCTTTTTAGCAAGGCTCCATTAAAATCGAAAGTCAAATACCAGAATACCTTTACCTCAGTTATGAAGTGAGAAGTGTAAAGGTTTCTTCCAGAGAGGTTATAAATTTTTCTCTTAATACAATAAAAAAGCAACCAGAGGCAACTGCAGACTCAACTTCACTTAATTAAACTTCATTGAAGCTAAAATGGAATATTGTACTTCTTGAACATACAACATATGTTACATCCAGGTAAATTTCAGCGAATGTATTTTGAGGAAGATCAATGAAATCGTATGAAAAAAATATGCTTTTCAAACTCCAGCAGTCAGTAGATGCTGCTCCAAACGAAGGAAGAAGAATCTCCTGCATCAACCGAGGACATCGTCTGGGGGTGCTGCTGCTGCTGCTGCTTCTGTTCAGCTGCTGAGTGCTGCATTCCTGCTAGAAGGAAATTCCGTGTGGCTAACAGAGCGTCCGTAGCAACCTGCAGGGGGTTATTTGGTTGGGGATTTATTGTTGCTGGGATCTGAACATGTCCTAATACTGTCAAAATATTCGTAATCTGACTGTCTTTAAGAACTTTTAAAGTCTTCAAGCACTGAGACAGTATTCATGGACTGAAACAGTCTTCATGGACTGACACAGTCTTCATGGACTGACACAGTCTTCATGGACTGACACAGTCTTCATGGACTGACACAGTCTTCATGGACTGACACAGTCTTCATGGACTGACACAGTCTTCATGTACTGACACAGTCTTCAAGGACTGAAACAGTCTTCAATGACTGAGACTCTGTCAAGGACTAAAACTGGCTTCGAGTACCCCAGTGGCGAGGCCGAGGTCGGCCCTGGCTCGGGCCGACGTCGGCCACTCGGCATTCTGTCGGCCAGGCTAAGCTCGGCTAACCGAGATCGGCCCAAACTCGGCATTGGGTCGGCAAGCCGAGGTCGGGCAGCCGACGTCGGCCCATGGTCGGCAGAAGCGCGGTGTGCCGCGATTGTAAATTTAATTAGCATGTGGTATTGCAGTACACTGTCTTGCATTCTAACATTCTGTTTGCATTCGAAAATGAGCGTACATATACTGTACTTATTTAATATTAGCCATAAAACGTACAGATAAGTACTTTGCAACGCTTTTTGCAACAATTATATACACAGCCGCATAAAAAATCGCATCTAAAAAATAGCTTGTGTACAAACGAAAGAGGTGCCCCAGTAGCTGAGCTATACGACTAGCAATATGGGCACAATTATTTTGCGCAAAAAATCCGCTTCGGAAAGAGCATATGGATTACAAAAAATAAGCAGTGTAACATATTTAAATTGAAAGCACCAAAACAAAATACTTTGAATTTTTCTTCTGGGTAATGACAACTGTTATGGAGGAGAAGAGTGTATAGAAAAGCATGTTTTATCCCAGAAGTTAATTAAGGATTACTAAAACGGCACTGTACAAAATGTCAATTCAAATGCAAATGCGCTCGGAGAGCATTACTGAACAGTGCAAATTTAGACTATGTTTTTGTTATTTGAGGGATCGTGTTACTCAATTTTCAAGATGCATTTCCAAACTTCCTGTGAAATGAATTTCAACTGTCAACTGTCATGGAAGTGGTTGTGATTGCGAGCAATTTTTAATTTGTAAGCCTAGTATTGAAATTCATAGAATCAAGTTGCATCATGTGATATGATATGATATCAATGCAATATTTTCATAGTTTATAAACTAATTGTTTAGTTTGCATTCTTTTTGACTTGTTAACTATACACTGCAGTTGATTTTTAGGGCTTTTAGTTTTGATGCTCCTCGCGGGCCGCCCGACCTCCGACCCACGGATGGCGCAGGGCCTGGCCAGCGGTCAGACGCGCCCCAGCGTCCAGCATCAGCAGTCGTTCGATGAGATCGCGCGCGTTCTTTGAAATGCCCGACCACCAGCGCTGGTCGAAGGTGTACTGAGCGCGGAGGATTCTGCGGTACATGTCGCTGTCGTTGTCGGCGTAAAACGGCTCGTAACCGCCGAGTCTACGGGATTGAAGTTGAACGGGGCTTTAGCCTTCTGAGAGCGAAAGTTGAGATGAGCGGTGTGGAGAAGTGAGGCGGGTGAAAGTAAAGGTTGGTGGAAGGAGTGAGATGGGTGGAAGGAGTGAGATGGGTGGAGGGAATGAGATGGGTGGAAGGAGTGAGATGGGTGGAGGGAATGAGATGGGTGGAAGGAATGGGATGGGTGGAAGGAATGAGATGGGTGGAAGGAATGAGATGGGTGGAAGTAGTGAGGTGGGTGGATGAAGTGAGATGGTTTTAAGTAGTTTAAAGGAGTGATGTGACTAAAATATTAATTAAAACAATTTTTTAATGAAATTCTAATTTTTACCTAATTTCCTGCTTTTGACAGATTTTTATCGTCTAAAAAGCAATAATGGGGCCCTTCTGAATGCTTATTTACAAAAACCCCGCTATACTGAACTAAAGTCGAGTTGATTACCCTTCTATTTTTGCGGAAGTCAATATTTATTAATACTTAGAGTGGACACTTAAGGGCAGGAAGTTAATGCAAAATTTGAAATACAATACGACATTTTATAGTACTCGTGAATGCTCACGGCTAATGCCTTAGCAGTGTATAATGGGAATTTCTATTCTAGAGGCTTTTGAGCTTGGTTTGAGTTAGTAAACTTTTCCTGCCTAGAAAGTCTATTGGCCTGCGAAAATATTTTCAACCTTTCTCTATTATTCTCACCGGCCCGTAATAACCTCTGGACTTTGTTTGGCTAACTGGGGCAGGCAAATACATCGTTGAATAAACAAACTCTGGGCATTCAAAATCACGTTGACACTGCTTGACAAACTCTGTGCACTTCTGCGTTGGCTGAAAATGCATTGAAGTAAAAAAATAATAAATATTAGTTCATAGCTCGGGGCATTTTAATGCAGACTGGAAGCCATACTTTGATATATATTTCACTACAAGCGAACGAGTATCATAACGGAAATTTACAGACTCCACACTGTTAGGCATTGAACCCAACTCACTCCTGTGAGACTCATGTGCCTGGCATTAAATACACACAAATTGGTTTTGCACCTCAGCAAGAATTAAGTGTTATTCAGCCGTTGTGTCCCTCTCTATCTGGTCGGCCTTGCTGGGAACCCACTTCAGTTTATAACTTTCCATCCACCTCACTCCTGTGCCCTGCAGCAACCCCACTCCTTAAATTTTCCATCTACCTCACCCCTGTGCCCTGCAGCAACCCCACTCCTAAACTTTCCATCCACCTCAACCCTGTGCCCTGCAGCAACCCCACTCAAACTTTCCATTCACTTCACCCCTGTGCCTTGCACCAACCCCATTCCTAAAATTTCTATCCAACTCACTCGTACTCCAGCACCACTCCTAAACTTTCCATCCAACTCACCCCTGTGCCTGTACCAACCCCACTCTTAAAACTCCATCTATCTCACTCCTGCCCTGTGGTATCCTCAGACTGACACAACCTTTCATTTTCTAGTGTTTGTAACATAGAGTATTTTATGCATTATAAATACAAAGCGCCTGCCGAACAAACGTTAGAATTTACGGCCACTCAAACACCACATTTGTAGCAGCGGTGAGAAAAAACAACAGCTTAAAAAAGAAAGCAAGCTCAGGATGTACTATTAAAATGGCCACAGCACAGTTCTACAGCATTGGACACTTCGATCCTGATGAGGATCCGCTCAACAATGCAGAGAAGTGGAACGACTACGTTCAAGAGGTCGAGCTGTTCATGCAAGTGCAAGGAATAGCGAACGACAAGAAGCAAGCCACATTGCTGCTTCTGGCAGGGCCAAAAATCCGAAAGTTGCTGCAAACCGTTGGCTACGAACAAAGCTACGAAGCAACCAAGGAAGCGCTCAATTCTATATTCCAAGGTGCATCCAACAGCGTCCATGAGACTTACAAGCTGCTATCAGTCAGCCAGGCGGATGGAGAATCATTCGACTCCTTTTACAGCCGTATTAAGAGCGCAGCAAAATATTGCGACTTGAACGTTGAGTACAAGCCCGAAGGAAGTCCGAGCGCAGTTAAGCTCAGCTTCGAGGATCGTCTGTTACGCGATCTAATAGTTCTGAAAAGCACATCGAAGCCGCTAAGGACTCTGCTGCTAAAGGAAGGCTCTGACCTGACCTTAAAGAAAGCAGTAGAAATCAGCAAGAATTTCGAGGCAACGAAAACTCAGGCTAAGGACATCGACAAAGCAACTCACGGGGCGCGCGACACAGTCAGCAACATAAGCAACCGACCAACAGCCAAGCCACAGTTCAAACCGACTGATAAGAGGACGTCAACTTCGAACACCAACAAGTACGACCGAGTGTGCTACAGATGCAATCGGACAGGTCATCGACCATTCGACTGCTTTGCTCGAAACGTGGAATGCAACATCTGCCACAAAAAAGGTCACATCAAGCAAGCATGTAGACTACGACAAAAGGCTGGAAGCAGAATAAACACCAGAAACATCGAGAGATTGTATGATGAGGAACAGGAAAAACGAAATGGCAACGAATCGAATGGTGAGGAAATCAACACTGTCATTGCTGTGACACAAACCAAGAAATCCACAGGTGCAAGAGCTAAAGTGAAGATCAATGGCATTGAGAGCACAGTTCTGGTTGATTCTGGATCTTCAGCAAGTCTGATTAGCTTGAAAACGTTTGAGTCAGTGAAGTCAAAAGAGACGACCATAGACCGATCAGAAAGACCCAGTCTGTACGCCTACATGTCTAAAACGAAGTTGGAAGTTTTGGGAACAACGACTCTGACTGTGATGACAGGAAACTTAGTGAAGCGAATCAAGTTCATTGTGATGCGTGGAGACAATGCTGAGACAATCCTCGGGTGTCAGGACAGTATTGATTTGAATCTGCTGCAGCTAACGACCAATCAGATTGAGAAGAAGAATGAAGAAATTGAAAGAATTCTGAAAGCCCATCAGCAAGTGTTTCATGGAGTCGGAAGATTGACCACGCAGCCAGCAGTAACCATTTCTCTGAAGGAAGGAAGCACGCCGAAATCACAACCGGTATCGAAGGTAGCTGCTCACCTCAGAGAAGCACTTCTGCAAGAGCTGGAAGAGCAAGAGAACTCCGGAATAATCGAGAAAGTTGATGGTCCTAGTACATGGCTTTCAAGGCTTGTTGTCGTCCCGAAAGGAAAGACTGGGAAAGTGCACCTGCGAAACTTGAATGAAGCAACAGAGAAGCTACAATTTCCAATACCATCGCTGGATGATCAGATCACTAACATGGGAGAAGCTAGCTGCTTCAGCTACATCGACGGCAAGAAAATGTTCCATCAGATTGAATTAGACAGTCAATCCAGACACCTAACTACGGATACGGATTACGGATACGGACAACTAATGGAGAATGGCATGACCGTCGGGAAAGAAAAGTGCAAATTCGGAATGAGTAAAGCCACTTTCATGGGATACATTCTGACAGAGAAGGGAATAACAATTTACGAAAAGAAAACTGAAGCAATCCAAATGTTCAAACCACCGCGCAACCCAAGCGAAGTCAAATCGTTTCTTGGTCTAGCACAGTTTGTCGCTCGATTTGTACCAAACTTGGCAACCCTGGCGAAGCCTCTAAATGACCTCACAAGGAAAGGAACGACCTGGAAATGGGGTCAAGAGCAAGATGCCTCTTTCAACAGCATTAAATCAGCAATCAGCTCAACAGAAACGCTCGCATACTTCTGCACTGGACGAGAAACACAATTGCGAGTAGACGCAAGTCCTGTCGGTCTCGGTGCAATCTTGGTTCAGAGGCAGAAAGATGGAAATCTACAGCCAGTGTGCTATGCTAGCAGAACTCTCACAGACGTAGAGACTCGATACAGCCAAATCGAACGGGAGGCATTAGCCATCAAATGGGGGTGCGAGAAGTTCTCACACTTTCTCAAAGGCGCAGCTGAATTCACAGTGATAACTGATCACAAGCCTCTGCTCGGATGCTTCGCACCGAACTCAAAACCACCACCAAGAATAGAGCGTTGGGCAATGCGACTGCAACCATTCAACTTCAAGATAAAATACGAACCAGACGACACCAACGAAGCTGATATCCTGTCGAGACAACCGGTAAAGACACCAAACGACACACTCTGCAACAGACGCGACATCGCATTCATAGACAGCAAGCTAGAAAATGCAGCCAGCGCAGCCTTCAGCTTAGAGCGAATTCGAAAAGATTCAGCAGCTGACGAAGAAATTGTTCAAGCAATGAAAGCAATTCAGTCAGGAACCTGGACTAAGCACAGCAAGCTGTTCGCAGAAAAAAACAAGCTGTCGGAGCACAATGGAATACTCCTGTATGAAGACCGCATAGTCCTGCCCAAGAGTCTAAGACAAAAGGCTCTGCAAACTGCTCACGAAGGTCATCAAGGAATCTCCAAATCCAAAGAACGACTGCGAAGTTCGGTATTCTGGCCCGGCATGAGCAATGATGTGGAAATCTTCTGCAAGAAATGCAATGTGTGCATCCACACAACGAAAAAGGGAAGTCGGATCCCAATCATACCAACTGAAATTCCAGACAAGCCGTGGGACAAAGTCGCGGTAGACTTCAAAGGACCACTTCCGAATGGCAGCAATTTGCTAGTTTTCATCGACTACCACTCGAGATTTCCGCTGGTATTCATCTTAAAACGCACTGAAGCGAGTGACGTAGTTCGAATACTAAAGAAAGTGATCTCACTGTTCGGACCAATGAAAGAACTGGTGACCGACAACGGCACAAACTTTTGCTCCAGAATAGTCGAAGAATACCTCAGCAGCCAAGGGGTAAAGCATTCAAGGATCATTCCACGTCACCCAGAAGCAAATGGAGAAGTGGAAAGGTTCAATGAGACACTGAACAAAGTGATCAGAAGGTCTAGAATGCCAAACGGAGCAAGCCTTGAAGAGGAACTGCAAACTTTCCTGCACGCCTATCGAACAACGCCGATCAGAGCAACAGGCGCAGCGCCAGCAAATTTATTCTTTCGGTGGAGTGCACGGACGAAACTTCCGCAAATGAACAACCAGGAAGCACAGAATCAGTCGAAGGACCAGAAAGAAAAAGACGCCGACTACAAAATAAAAATGTCCAACTACGCCAATCGGAACGCTCGCGCGTGCGACATCAAAGCAGGTGACAGAGTGGTGCTCGCGAGGGACACCAGGAACAAGTACGATAGCTTTTTCGGAACGAAGCAGTACTACGTGCGCACGCGAGTGGGCGGACTGTTGATTCTGGAAGACGAGAACGGCACAGTCAAGAAGCGCCACGTCAACAAGGCCAGAAAAATCTACCCGGAGGCCGAAACTGATGAAGCTCTGGTGACTTTTTCTGGTGGAGGAGGAAGGAGCGAAAGTCAGCGAGGAAAGGACACATCCGAAAATCAACAGCAGGATTCAAGAACGATGCGCAGAAGCGGACTCCGGCCACAGAGCATACTGAGGAGGCCAGTTCGTTTTCCAATGAATTGATTTTACTAAAAGGTGGAGGGATGTGGTATCCTCAGACTGACACAACCTTTCATTTTCTAGTGTTTGTAACAGAGTATTTTATTCATTATAAATACAAAGCGCCTGCCGAACAAACGTTAGAATTTACGGCCACTCAAACAACACATGCCCTTTTTACCCACCCCACTCCGCTCAAACCCACGATAAAACCTGCCTCTGCTCACAGAATAAAAGCGATGACGCCGACGCTCCACATGTCCATGGCGGGGCCGCAGCCGCGGCGGAGCAAAACCTCCGGCGCGCAATAGCCTGGCGTGCCGCAGACGGATCTCGTGTGCACGTCGGAGTCGGCGATCAGGCTCAGGCCGAAATCGGCTATGCAGGAAAAACATATTCAATGACTTTTAAAGCTAAGCAGAAATCTATTGAAAAAAATGAAGTTATTCACCGATTTTTAGCTTGGCGTCTTCGCGCTCATCTTCGTACAGCAAATTTTCTGGCTAAGAAAATAAATAGTCGGAGCATAAAAAAGGATTTCTATTTAAGCGCCGTAGTTAATCGATGCTTTATTATTGGTAAAACCTTAAGATCCCGATGGATGATGCCCCTATCGTGCAGGTACTTGAGGCCGTCCAATAATTGCCTGATGCACTGGGCTGCGTCCTTCTCGTTGTAGCTGCCTCGACTGACTATTCTAAAATTTAAATAGATTATAAACACTTAAGATCCAGCGTTCCAAAACAAACAACTGCGCCAATAAAAAATCAGTGGTAGGATAAAGTGGTTTTATGAGGTGTCAAAACCTTTTACAACTCAAAAGTATGTTTTTTAAAAAAACATGAAACAGAAATTCTTTTAAAAATCTAGATTTCTAAATTATTAAAAGGTTAATACGTACGAGTAGTAGCATAGAAAAGTATTTAAGTGATTGACGCACCTGTCGAATAGTTCACCACCAGTGACCAATTCAAGCACCATGAAAAAATGGCTCGGCGTTTCAAACACTTCCTTTAGCCGAATCTTGACAAAATCAATATTATGATACATAATTTAGTGTTTATGAGAGACAATAACCTGAGAAAATTGTAGACTTACAATATTTTCATGGTTCACACTCAGAAGGATGCCGATCTCAGCAGTGACTATTCTTCTGTCCACCTGAATAATAAAAAGTAAAGTAGAGTTCTATAATTAATAACACTAGCTACATCAAACCAATCTTTTACCTTCTTTTGAATGACTTTGGCAGCCCACTTTTCTTTCGAACCAATTTGGTTGCATTCGTGCACAACAGATGTGCCACCTCTAAAAAAAGTAAATATGAATATGAAATAAATCGTGTTTTAAATTAATTATAAAAATAGATTTGATTTATTAGCAATTTAAGTTTGTATTTTTTTCTATCACATTCAGTGCTTGAATTCAGATGCATAATATTAGTCATAAATTAAAAAAATCATGTTTGCACATCTTCTATTAAAGTATACTCAATTATTCTCAAACTACTTATAATCTGAAAAAATAGAAAAACAATAGTCCAAAGAAAACTATGAGCCGAATTCCGAAAAATCGCTAGAAGTAGCCAAATTACTTTCTAATAGGCTTAATTTCCTGCCAATGTCAATTTTGTGATCAGATGGTGCATTGGTGCACTTTCACATATTTTGTAATACGAATCTGTAGTGATTCACTTACTTTCCCAATTGCTTTCCTAAAGTATAAACATCTTCGAAACGAATATCTTTAATGCTTTCATACAGCCAGTAGTCCGAAGACATTTTTTACTTTAACTAGCTAAATGTCCTATCGAGTGTTTTGAAAACGAAGAAAAGCTGATTCGAAATAAAAGTCAAAAAGCCACGCTTGGTATTGTTTGTACAACAGGAATACCCAAAGCACATTAAAAAAGCACAAAACTGATTTTCGACTATATGATGAAAAATATTGCATTCAGTGAACATTAATAAGCTTACAAGCGAAATATTTTATAAAAAATTGCGTAAAGCTTTGATATAATGAACATTTAAAACTATTCCGAAAAATTTGATTTATTTTATCCCACTGGAATGAACTTGAATTAATTAACGAACCTAAAGCACTCGAAATTACGGCATTTCTAATAAGTAAGGCTAAAATTTTCACTCGCTATTCTGTTAATAAACTTGTTTGCTTTAACTTTAATACGAAAGCTTTAATTCGAATAAAAGTCCAAGTAACCTAATTTTTTCCAGCCAAAAGTTTCCAGCCAAAAGTAATGAAATCCATTAATGCGTTTATCTACAACCTGTTTGGTCCGTTTTTACATGTACTCGGCTGCCTTCTTGTCCTAACGGCTGCGGCTGGTTCGGCACTTCAATTAGAAGGCATCCCGTGTGTTGAATCCGTTTGCACTATGTCGATTGACTACCATGCAACCTTCGTGCCTGAATGCGCAAAATTTGGTTTGCAGTTTCGCGTTGAACCAGACAGCAAAGTGAAATATAAACAAATTGACGAACTGGAACTCGGAAATGGTATCGAATTCGAAATAGAGACTATCGACTCTAAAGGCAGCAGCTCGAATATAAGCAACAGCTGCTCCATGACAGCAGCACAATTTGAAGGAGCTTTGGCTACCACGTAAGGAATGTCTAATTTCTCACTTGAAAATCATAATACTCGATCCGATATTCCATTTATTTTAAACAGGACACGCTGCTTCGTCCGCGGTAATGATGGAAACAATACTTGTCAAATAAGCAATCCAGAATCCTTCCATTTGACTATGCCTGCAGGATGCTTCGTAGAAAAAAGGGTTCTAAAAGGATTTTATAGATGCGGTAAGTAAAAATTCGCCTCATTCACTAATTCTTGAAAGCATTTTTACTTGCCTTGATTTAAATTTGATTTTGTCAAAAGCAAGACACTAAAAACCTTTAATATGCCTTCAGCTAACAATGACTTAAGGCAAATAACTAAGCCAAGGGTAGAGCAAACAACTGACTCGCTTGGTGAGTTTAAACTCCATATCTACACGGTTTTCTCGAATAATGAGAGCAATGTAAATCTATCAATTTATTAGTCTTTCTATTGTCTGCTTGAGGAATTCTCTGTCTGCGAAAGGATTGTTTAGCATCTCGGGGAGATTTTTAAACCAGAAGATTTTTCTTCTGTAGGGACTTTTCGGTCTGTGTAGAAGATTTCTAACTGCTCGGGGGAATTTTTTTACTTGATTGGGGGATTTCTGACTGCTCGAAAGAGATTTTCTAACTGCTAAGGGGAATTTTCGGTATGTTCGGGGTTTTCTACTTTACTGTTAGGTGGAGATTTTTCGACTGCTCTCAAAAGTTTTCTTACTGCTCGAAAAGATTCTCTAGCTGTTTGGGAGATTTTTCAAGTGCTCGGGCGATTCTCTAACTGCTTAGGGAGATTTTCGTTCTATTCTGGCTAAATTATTAGTATTAGAAACGCGATGGTCAAGGATTAGATTTACAAGGCCCTTCACCAGAACTTATCAACCCGTGATAACGGACTGGTCTATGAGGTGTCCGACCGCACCGCTCTCCTCAATCAGTTTACGATTCGTGCAACTTGGCCACGTTGTGAACTTTCGCCCCCAGGCCCAAACCAGCTGAGTCAGGGCCTTAGGCCATCGCCAACTCATTTATTATTCATGCAAAACTAAGGTAGGGAGCAGAGCCAGACCGCCAGGTAATCACTCAGACAGCGCATAAATAAGAGAAGCATTTTCCACCCAGAAAGTTGCTGAATTCAAACTGAACAAGTCAGCAATGCTGGCAGCCCGCATCTTCGCAACTGGTTTGTTGCTATCCGCCTCGGCTGGCAGTCTGGGCTCCGGCCAGAGCCTCGCCCAGCCCTCCGACATCATGTGCTCGCCGACCATCGCCGCCGCTGCCAGCCTGCTCGCTCGAACTGTCAATCAGACGTCGATAGGCGACGGCGGTGGCCTGCTGGTGGCCAGCCGCAGCCTCTGCCAGGACCCGCCGGACTGTCGGCGAACCTCCGACGCGTCGGTTCGGCTGACACTGACCCGGAGCTGCTCGGAGGAATTCGCCGAAGCTCGGGCCGATGCGTACGCCGACTGCCAGGCGGTGATGCTGAGCCGCTCGGTTCGCGAGCTGTTCGCCTGCCACCCCGCCTGCCCCGGCAACGGCACCGGCCTGCCGCTGTGCGAATTCCTCCGTCGGCAAGAGTTTCGGGATCCCGACGGCGTTGGCAGTTTGACCCTGAGCTATCGGGCCGACCCGCTGACGCTGGCGCCCTATCCCACCGTGCTGGGCGTCAGTCCCGCCGTGGCCGCTCCCGTAGCTCGGCCGTTCCTCCTGCTGTTGGTTGAAAGCGCCGACGGCGCGAAGGTTGAGCGCCGCTGCCCGGCCTGCCTCAGCTTTGCCGGCGTGCTAATTGGTGGTGGTGGCGGTGGCGAAGGCGGGGAAGAGAAGGATACGACCAGGTCTCCGCCGGAGGTCTCTGAACTGACAACTGACGAGAGCAGCGGTCAGAATTCAGCCGGGGTCACTTTGATAGATAGATAGATAGATAGATAGATAGATAGATAGATAGATAGATAGATAGATAGATAGATAGATAGATAGATAGATAGATAGATAGATAGATAGATAGATAGATAGATAGATAGATAGATAGATAGATAGATAGATAGATAGATAGATAGATAGATAGATAGATAGATAGATAGATAGATAGATAGATAGATAGATAGATAGATAGATAGATAGATAGATAGATAGATAGATAGATAGATAGATAGATAGATAGATAGATAGATATATAGATAGATAGATAGATAGATAGATAGATAGATAGATAGATAGATAGATAGATAGATAGATAGATAGATAGATAGATAGATAGATAGATAGATAGATAGATAGATAGATAGATAGATAAATAGATAGGTAGATAGATAGATAGATAGATAGATAGATAGATAGATAGATAGATAGATAGATAGATAAATAGATAGGTAGATAGATAGATAGATAGATAGATAGATAGATAGATAGATAGATAGATTTATTGATTTATTTATTTATTTATTTATTTATTGATAGATTGATTGTTTGATAGATATCTAGCTACGCCAATGGATTGATTAATTGACTAATTAAAGACAGCTTAAAAGTACTTGCTTCACAAAATTCATGATAGGAAGCCTCTGACATCTTTACATTTTTATCATCTTCTTGTTCTTCCTTGGAGGCAACTGGGCAAAGTACATCCAGAAAAGACGGTCATAACTAAACAGAGCGATGGGAAAACTTTCTTTTGCTTTTTCCTAATTTTTTTCTATTAGCAGGAGCTTCCATCTTTCCGGTCCAGGTGGTGGGTGGGCAAGGGGTTCAGGGGCAGAGATTCGGGAAAATTAGTAGTTGGGATTAGTGCAAGTGCGACTGCATCCCTTATCATACATGCGCAACTACAGTATTCTAAGTTTTAGAAAAATGCATACTGCATACTTGAAACTTCTGGATGCAGAAGTAAATAAGTAAATTACAATAAATCATTTTTATTATCTGTCTAACTTGTCTACCTGCATTGAATAAAGTCCCCTGTTAGACTAGTCTGGCTGCAGAGGTTAAGTGGGAAGAATCTCTTAATCCAGTGCTGCGCTTAGCATAAATCATATTTATGACAGTCGAGATCTTAGCTGCCAGTAGCTCTACCTCTAACTATATTTGGCTTTTTAAGGGCCATTTTTTAATTGTGTTTTTGTTTGTCTGGAGCACTTTCTTGCTATGTGCTTGCTACGTTACGATTAATGAGATTTCCATCCCATTAATTTATTTTAATTTATATTATTTCCTTTTGGATTTTAGGATTCCCTGTCAGAATTCCTTCTGGATTTCCTTCTGGATTTCCTTTGAGATTCCTTTTAGGATTCTCTTTGTGATTCTCTGTTCAATTACCTTTGGGATTCCCCTTAGAATTCAGTTTAGGATTCCCTTCGGGATTCCCTCTAGGATTCCTTTCGGGATTCCCTTTAGGATTCCCTTCGGGAGTTTCTTTTTTGGTTTGCAATGGGGCTCATTAAGACATTTGCTTTTGATACTATAATTGTCAACGAAATTTACAATAAAACTTTGCGAACAAAACCTTTGCAACCAAATATTTTTCACCCCCTCCAGCTTTTTGCAGTGCCTGCTCGACCAAGACTCCTAGTAGGAAAGCCTGCGAAGAAATTGAGGATGACAATGGGACGCGGAATTACTTCACCAATGAGAGAGGAGAGTGCCAAATTTTACCAGCAAGCTTCAATGAATTGAATTCAACTGTAAGAGTCATTGTGACTTTTTGTTTGAAAAATCGAAACTCATCACTAATTCAATTTTTTTTTCAGATTCGCTCAGCCAACATCACGGACAGTGACAAAGCCAAAATTCTCCTCAACTTCACCAAACGTACTTTTGAGGATGCCAAGTCTGTGAGAGACTTCGCCTCGCTACTCGCCAACCGCCTGTCATCAAACCGGGATTTTTCAAATGCTACGGTTGGAAATCTTCTGAAAGTGGTGGGCAGCCTTGCCAACCAGGCGTTCTGGCGCCAGGGGAATAATTTAACCGCTTCCTCGGCAAGTGAGGTGTCTGCAGCTGCCGCGGAGGTGATTCACGCTGTGGACAAAATCGGAGCTGGACTGACCGCCTCAAATGCCACGGTCTTGAGCGCTGTTGACGGCGAAGGAGGCGTCGGTAAGTCAGAATGACTGACTGACTGACTGACTGACTGACTGACTGACTGACTGACTGACTGACTGACTGACTGACTGACTGACTGACTGACTGACTGACTGACTGACTGACTGACTGACTGACTGACTGACTGACTGACTGACTGACTGACTGACTGACTGACTGACTGACTGACTGACTGACTGACTGACTGACTGACTGACTGACTGACTGACTGACTGACTGACTGACTGACTGACTGACTGACTGACTGACTGACTGACTGACTGACTGACTGACTGACTGACTGACTGACTGACTGACTGACTGACTGACTGACTGACTGACTGACTGACTGACTGACTGACTGACTGACTGACTGACTGACTGACTGACTGACTGACTGACTGACTGACTGACTGACTGACTGACTGACTGACTGACTGACTGACTGACTGACTGACTGACTGACTGACTGACTGACTGACTGACTGACTGACTGACTGACTGACTGACTGACTGACTGACTGACTGACTGACTGACTGACTGACTGACTGACTGACTGACTGACTGACTGACTGACTGACTGACTGACTGACTGACTGACTGACTGACTGACTGACTGACTGACTGACTGGCAGTTAACATGCGTCGAAAAATGCACATCAGGGGGCATGCATTAAATGGGTTGATTTTTTGCTAAATAAATCACAGTTGTACAGAAAATCCGAATCGCTGGTGCCATGCAGAATTTCGCAACCAACACACGTATAAAAAACACAAAAAATATTGTTTAATAATTTTGCTACGCAGAACAAACCTGGCTGGTTAGGGCGCGACTATTGCGCAGCAAATGTGAGCCTGTAATTCCGAGGATAATTGTTCCACAGCACGCAAGTCGTGCTGCCGTGTTAATCTGTGTTAATAGAAAATTCACACACCGACTGACTGACTTTTTGTCTAGAATGAAATTAAACGCCGACTCTATCAAGAGAAAATATCGCAATAAGCGATTGCATGTTTTCTCTGTCAGTGTTGCAAAATAATATAAGCGTTAAGCATTAGAACTCGTCACTGAAAGCTACATTTTGCGGGTGCATTTTGTCACTAATGTTACCGCAATTCATTAGAAATAATAGCAGTTATCGAAAGCGACAACGCTTACCTTCACAGCCAGGTTAATAAGTAATGCAGCACGTAGTATTTGTGATGTTAGTCTAACAGGGTAGTCTAAAAGGTAGTCTAGAGGGTAGTCTAACAGGTTGTTTTACAGGTAGACTAACAGGTTGTTTTACAGGTAGACTAACAGGTTGTTTTACAGGAAGTCTAACAGGTATTCTGACAGGTTGTTCTACAGGTAGGCTAACAGTCTAACGGGCTTTTTACGGGTAGTCAAACTGGTAGTCTAACAGGTTGTTTTACAGGTAGACTAACAGGTATTCTGACAGGTTGTTTTAAAGGTACACTAACAGGTAGTCTAACGGGTAGCATAACAGGTAATTTAACCGGCAAATATACATTCATTCTAACAAATAAGATAGTATTTTACAATTGGAAAAAAGTACTCAGATCCCACCCTAATCCCCCTCCCGAGCTCAGCTTTGTCCTTCGTCCGCCTGCCGCCCAGCCGACTGTGGACAAGAGCTCAGCCTGACAGCAAGACCAGCCTGAAAGTGGCCGCCAATCCCGACAGCTCGCCAGCCGGCAACAATCAGGCCGCGGCGGTGGTGGCAACATCGCTGAACCTGCCACACCTGGTCTCCAGGCTGCAGTTGCGCCCAGGCGACTCGCCGTCCTCGATAATCGCCTCTCGAATCGTCCAGGCCAGTTTGTTCGCGAGTCCCAGCGCCGGCAAAGTTGAGGAAATTCGCAGCGCCCAGATTCTCATCGTGCTGCCCCATCTCAACGGGGAGAAGTGGATCGGAGTTAAACGGAGCTGCGGCTACCTGCACCCGCATACCAATCAAATTTTCCAAGACGGTTGCGAGGTTGTGCCCGAGCTTAGCAACGCCACGGCAACGGCTTGCCGATGCGAACATTTGAGCAGCTTTGCCGTGATTGTGTCGCCTGGCGAGTCTTGGCTGAACGTCGAGTCCAGCCTGCTGCTTCGACAGCACGCGGCGTCCCTGGCCGCGCTCACCTACGTCTGCCTGGGCCTGTCGATGCTCTGCCTGCTGCTCACCTGCGTAACCTACGCCGCCGTACGCGTGAAATCCCAGGCCTCCGATCATTCCATAGCGACCCTTCATCGGGTGCACAGCTGCCTGTCCGCGTGTCTGCTGGGCGCGCACGCCCTGTTTCTAACCGGTTTCGAGCGCGGAGCTAATTTCGGACCCGTGGCTTGCAAAGTGGTCTCGGGATTTACTGTCTACTTGTTTCTGGCCGTCTTCTGTTGGCTGCTTTGCGAGGGTTTCATGTATACCAAGAGTTTGATCATTGTGCTGCCTGGAGTGGACTCCGCTTTTGCCAAGGTAGATGAAGGAGTGGGTGGATGGGGAGTGAGGTGGATGGTGGAGTGAGGTGGATGGAGGAGTGAGGTGGATGCAGGAGTGAGGTGGATGAAGATTAGAGTATTAAGGTGTGAGAAAGCTGGGTTGATGATAAATAAGGCAAGCAGGAAAGAAAAATGAAGACTTGAGATTGGTTTGACAGGTAGGGAGATGGGCACGGATCTGAACCAATCAGAATTAAACACACAACAGATCGGCTTCCGACACTACTGCCTGCTGAGCTTACTGGCGCCGCTGCTGATTCTCGCGCCCGTGGCCATTGTCCGTCCCGACGAGATGATTCAGTACCGCGTCACGCTGGACGGCCCCGGAGCCAGCCTGCTGGAGCCTCGGACCTGCTGGCTGTCTGACCAGAAGGCCACAAATTGGGCTTTCCTTGGCCCGGTTTTCCTAGTTTGCAGCATCAACCTAATGGTCTTTGTTGCGATCCTTGTTAAACTGTCGCGTAGAGACTTCGCCATCAACGATGGAGTGGGTAATAGCGTTACGACGTCGTTCGGCCTTAGTGAATTCATGCGGCGTCAGGTATGCGTCCTCATGCTTGTTCCCTATTGCGGATGCCCCTATAAATCCTCAATTAAGTTATCCTCACAAGACTTATATCGGTCCACATCGAGAATTCGTGAATCTTATATGAGATTTCAGTCTCGCGTAGCAGAATAAAGAATCTCCCCGGAGACCAGTGTCTTTTGTTATGGAGAACTTGAGACTCTCCCCTAAGGAGTAGGGAAATTGAGACTCTCCCCTAAGGAGTAGGGAAATTGAGACTCTCCCCTAAGGAGTAGGGAAATTGAGACTCTCCCCTAAGGAGTAGGGAAATTGAGACTCTCCCCTAAGGAGTAGGGAAATTGAGACTCTCCCCTAAGGAGTAGGGAAATTGAGACTCTCCCCTAAGGAGTAGGGAAATTGAGACTCTCCCCTAAGGAGTAGGGAAATTGAGACTCTCCCCTAAGGAGTAGGGAAGTTGAGAATCTTCCCTAAGGAGTAGGGAAATTGAGACTCTCCCCTAAGGAGTAGGGAAGTTGAGAATCTTCCCTAAGGAGTAGGGAAATTGAGACTCTCCCCTAAGGAGTAGGGAAATTGAGAATCTCCCCTAAGGAGTAGGGAAATTGAGAATCTCCCCTAAGGAGTAGGGAAATTGAGACTCTCCCCTAAGGAGTAGGGAAGTTGAGAATCTTCCCTAAGAAGCGCACCTGTGGCCATAGAGAATTCGAGAACCTCCCCTCAGACGTGTGTCATTTGCCATAGAGAAATGGAGAATTTCCCAAAATACGGCAAGTTCACATCGAAGTTAAAATGCTAAAATAAATCAACAAAAACAGGTGAAGCTGTCGGTAACCCTGGCGTCCCTGCTGGGCCTGACCTGGCTACTCAGCCTGCTGTTTCTATTCGCACAAGGCGCCTTCCTGCTCACGGCGCACTACCTGTTCGTGCTGCTCACTGGCCTGCAAGGCTGCTTCATATTTGTCACTCAAATCGCCGGACACGAGCGGATTCGCGAGGCCTGGGAGCGGCGGCTGCTGAGGGGCGGCGGCCGCTGCCTCCCCGACAGTCTCCGTCGATGCCTGGAACGCCGACGCACTGACAGAATCAGCGGCACGGGACAGAAGCAGCAGAGAAGACAACAGCAACAACAGAATCAGCAGAAGAGGAACAAAGACCTGACAGCTGGAAGCAGCGAGACCAATGGTAGTAAAAGTACCGCCGAGACGTCAAAGGTTTGTGGCATTTAATTTTAGGGCAGTTTTCGCGCTTAAATGCACTTTCTCAAGGTGTCAAAACAAAGGCGAAAGTGAAATTCACAAACATCTTTACACCGCAAGAAGCTGTGGCGCAAAAACGTACTTTCAGGCGGCTACTTCTTGTGACTGCTGGTCCCGGCTTTTTACTAAGCCGGGCTCAAGAAATGCTTCATCTTCGGAGGCTGCCCTCTGTCCGTCAGCAACGGAGAAAAATATTTTCCCACGAGTGCAGCCCGACCTCGTGAGCGGGGGCTTCGCTGCCACCGACTGCAACACGCCTGTGGGCCTGTGCCTGAGACCCCTGCCCAGTGCCAGCGACAGTTTGGACTTCAGCGCTGCCTCCTCTGCTTTCACGGATGTCACCAGACTGTAGCCTTGACTCGGGATATATCGGTTCCAGGATGACTAATTTATGACAGAGAAGTAGTTAGATAGATAGATAGATAGATAGATAGATAGATAGATAGATAGATAGATAGATAGATAGATAGATAGATAGATAGATAGATAGATAGATAGATAGATAGATAGATAGATAGATAGATAGATAGATAGATAGATAGATAGATAGATAGATAGATAGATAGATAGATAGATAGATAGATAGATAGATAGATAGATAGATAGATAGATAGATAGATAGATAGATAGATAGATAGATAGATAGATAGATAGATAGATAGATAGATAGATAGATAGATAGATAGATAGATAGATAGATAGATAGATAGATAGATAGATAGATAGATAGATAGATAGATAGATAGATAGATAGATAGATAGATAGATAGATAGATAGATAGATAGATAGATAGATAGATAGATAGATAGATAGATAGATAGATAGATAGATAGATAGATAGATAGATAGATAGATAGATAGATAGATAGATAGATAGATAGATAGATAGATAGATAGATAGATAGATAGATAGATAGATAGATAGATAGATAGATAGATAGATAGATAGATAGATAGATAGATAGATAGATAGATAGATAGATAGATAGATAGATAGATAGATAGATAGATAGATAGATAGATAGATAGATAGATAGATAGATAGATAGATAGATAGATAGATAGATAGATAGATAGATAGATAGATAGATAGATAGATAGATAGATAGATAGATAGATAGATAGATAGATAGATAGATAGATAGATAGATAGATAGATAGATAGATAGATAGATAGATAGATAGATAGATAGATAGATAGATAGATAGATAGATAGATAGATAGATAGATAGATAGATAGATAGATAGATAGATAGATAGATAGATAGATAGATAGATAGATAGATAGATAGATAGATAGATAGATAGATAGATAGATAGATAGATAGATAGATAGATAGATAGATAGATAGATTGGTTGATTGATTGATTGGTTGCTTGATTCATTGATTGATAGACAGACTGATAGATATATGGACGGAACTCACACTTCACGATTACCTCTGACGGACACCGTGCGAGCATGAAGTGCAGTGTGGCTGTTTTTTACGTTGCTTTATTAAGACTTTATTATAATTCACATTTATTTGCTCAAGCTCACAGCGGTCTTTTACCTCTGCTGCACACATTGCACACACAGTCCGACTGCATCCCAATGGCTGAGATGAAGCGCCGCCCAGTACACACTGAGGAGATCAGCTTCACAGCCTCATCTGTCGCCGCAGCCGCCCCAACTCCTCATCCTGCTCCTGACAAACTTCAAGCACAGAAGGCCGAACCGATTTCTGTTGCCATGGAGACCAGCATTAGCCTTCGCGATATTCAGTGCGCCTGCGATTGTGGCGACAATAAAAATATCGCCTGGTGCGAGGATGAGTTTGATGGGGAGGACTGGCACTATGTTGACTCGTTGCCGCCTGTTTGTGACCCGTGACACTTATGTTTCCATCAGCGCGAAAATGTTTTTCTAATTTCATCGTTTGTTTTTTCAATTTTATGGTTCACACTAACAGAATCCGCCCCTTGTGATTCACACTAACAAAATCCGCCCCCTCTGGTTCACACTAACAAAATCCGCCCTTATGGTTCACACTAAGAGAATCCGCCCCCTTCTGGTTCACACTAACGGAATCCGCCGCCTTCTGGTTCACACTAACAGAATCCGCCCCCTTCTTGTTCACACTAACTGAATCCCCCCTTTCTGGTTCACACTAACATCATCCGCCCCTTCTGGTTCACACTAAGAGAATCCGCCCCCTTCTGGTTCACACTAACGGAATCCGCCGCCTTCTGGTTCACACTAACATCATCCGCCCCCTTCTTGTTCAAACTAACAGAATCCACCCCTTCTGGTTCATACTAACAGAATCCGCCCCTTCTTGTTCACACTAACTGAATCCCCCCTTTTCTGGTTCACACTAACATCATCCACCCCTTCTGGTTCACACTAACGGAATCCGCCCCCTCCTTGTTCACACTAACTGAATCCGCCCCCTTCTGGTTCACACTAACATCATCCGCCCCCTTCTTGTTCACACTAACAGAATCCGCCCCCTTCTGATTCACACTAACAGAATCCGCCCTCTTCTGGTTCACACTAACAAAATCCGCCCCTTCTGGTTCACACTAACAGAATCCGCCCCCTTCTGGTTCACACTAACAGAATCCGCCCCCTTCTGGTTCACACTAACATCATCCGCCCCCTTCTTGTTCACACTAACAGAATCCGTCCCCTTCTGGTTCACACTAACAAAATCCGCCCCCTTCTGGTTCACACTAACAGAATCCGCCCCCTTCTGGTTCACACTAACAAAATCCGCCCCCTTCTGGTTCACACTAACAGAATCCGCCCCTTCTGGTTCACACTAACAGAATCCGCCCCCTTCTGGTTCACACTAACGGAATCCGCCCCTCCTTGTTCACACTAACTGAATCCGCCCTAAAAACGAAGTGAATCAATTTAATACCCGTTTCATATCATTAAAATTCTTTTATTATCATTAACTTAAATTCATACTTACTTTTTAAAGCTTATCTTTAGAATGTTTAAAAGATTCTTTAATTAATCTTAAATTCAATAATGCATGTCAGCTACAGAGCTCTGTTACTCCACGCTCTGTTTACTAGCTAATTGCTTAACATTATTAATAAAGATAGCTGATAAGCTTTTCTTCCCCATTAGCACTAAAACTTATACTAATCTCATGAGTCGTAATAAATCTTGCGAACTTCGGACTGTGTTTGAATATCTATCGCTTTTTATCAAAACAAAATAAATATTTCATAGCTAATTTAATTTGCCGGCGTAATTTCTGCTAATTATTATTATTATAAATAAATAATCACATAATACAAATCCAAAATCCTACCCTTTTGTCCTCAGCTGTCCGTCTTACCAAAACCTCATTCTTATAGATGTCATGGAAAGGAAAAAATAATTTTTAAAAAGTACATGATCTACTTGATCACATACATGAAGAGTACGTGATCAGTAGCTTTGCTAACAGTGGAATTATATTGAAGAAGAAAATAGAGCGAAAACATTTATTTTAAGACAAAATAGTTTTCTTGTTTCGAATTGTTTATAAGTAACCGGAAAATTGACATTTTCATAGAAGTTTCGTTAAATAAAAGAATGTTGTAAAGGCAATTTTTCATCCAATTAAAAAAATTTAATTAGTGTTATAAAAACATTAATAGCGATTGAAGAGAAAATGATCTTCTATCAATCTATCAATAAAACGAGTTAAAAATATTTTTTTCAGTTGAAAAATATTTTTTAAACTTAATTTAAACTTAAAAATAACTTTACATTAAAAGTTTCAAATTTGTTTGACAATAGTAGTCTTACCAGTTAAGCTTTTGATACCTTAGTCCTGTGGTTCAAATCCTTGATACTAGGTGACCTTTCGCCTTTCTCTCCCGCTCTCTCGCTTTTTCCATCTAGCACACTATCTACCATTGCCTAATTTTTCATCTCTTCTGTGTTATTTGCTTCCCAGTTTGCTAATTCAATAAACAGCCATAGCGAAGCATATTAAAGCGCCAACTATTCCACTGGCCCAGCCTCCAGCATTGATGAAGCTTCTTGAGGCGGTGTTGCTGTAGCCAAACAGAGAGTCGGCAGTAGTTCTGTAGTCCGTGACAGAGACTACGCTGATGCCTCCCAGACTGCTGCTGATTGACGTCTTAGCGGAGTTTACCGAGGCCGACAGGACGCTAAATGACAGCGATGAGCTCGAAGCAGAAGCTACCAATTCAAAGGGGGAGTCATTTTATTGCACCTTCAAACTGATCTCAGCATCCATCTCACTCCTTAAAGCTGCTTCAGTCCTTTACGCGCCTTAACTCCTTGCACCCACCTCACTCCTTTCACCCAAGTCACTCCTTCCACCCACCTCACTCCTTCCACCCAACCCAATCCTTGCACCCACCTCACTCCTTCCACCCAACTCACTCCTTCTACCCACCTCACTCCTTTCCATTTCACTCCGTCCACTCGCCTCATTCCT
Organism: Macrostomum cliftonense; assembly: GCA_950096795.1. Taxonomy (NCBI): domain Eukaryota; kingdom Metazoa; phylum Platyhelminthes; family Macrostomidae; genus Macrostomum; species Macrostomum cliftonense. The sequence goes on along the minus strand of CATNEM010000263.1, from coordinate 453,931 downwards.
TCCAGCCACCTCACTCCTTCCACCCAAGTCACTCCTTCTAACCACCTCAATCCTTCCACCCAACTCAATCCTTGCACCTACCTCACTCCTTCCACCCAACTGACTCCTTCTACCCACCTCACTCCTTCCACCCAACTCAATCCTTGCACCCACCTCACTTCTTCGACCCACCTCACTCCTTCCACCCAATTCACTTCTTTCCCCCCAATATACAATTCTTTCATCCGCCACAATACTTTCCTGCCAGCACAATAAGAACTCAAACAACTCAGCGCAATCTTACTCGATCGTTTTCTCCGTCCGGTGCCCGCGGCGGCGGACGAACAGAAACTGTTCAAGGCTGGTGGCACAGCGTAAACAGCAACCTCAAGATCGCCCGACAATGCCGTTCTAATAGAAAAGTCAACATAGTAAAGGTTAGCTGAGGACACCAGTGTAGTTGCATTTAGGTTGCCAGCTCCGTTGGTAGAAACGATCGGGCAGCACTGGGCCGGATTGAGTCGGCAGTGGGCATTGATGGCGGCGGCGAGGGCGGCGCTCAGGGCGGGCCAGATAAGGCGATTGAACTGAGCGGAGGGGGGCAGTTAACAAACTAGTTTGAAAGCTCCACCCCAACACTTTTTCAAATCTTGGATCACTAAACTCTGCTCACTTCGCCGTATCCCAACGGCACTCGAGCGCACCTTCCCGAGGTGCAAAACTCCAATCCGCCCCGAAGCTGCAGCAGCGCCCCGTCGGAGTAAGCCGCCCGCTGTAGCTGACAGCGCGGTCCGGTGAAATTCGTCGGGCATTGGCAGGCGCGACAGCTGGTGTTCGAAGTCTCCAGGCCGCTGTTCAGGCAGGGAGTTCCGGATGAGGCACAGGCGCCGCAGCTTGTCGGCAGCTGAGCCGACTGGGAGAGCTTGGCTGCGTTGGGATTGTTTTCGTTTGGTTTACTTAAATTTTAATGATCATGTGCGATTTGCTTTACTGGGAGTAGAAATAATAGTTTTTGTGACAATTTTTTCGTTCAGAAAAACATTTTTAGACGCCATGCACAGTTTGCTCTACTGTCAGTAGAAATAAAAGTTTTTTTCTTAGTAATTTTTAGCTTACTAGAGCAATCGTTGCCTCCGAATCCGGCGGGACAGACGCACTGGCAGACTGGCGGACTGACGGTTCGATTGTCGATTGCAGAGCCGCAGCTTTTGCAGGCCAGAGAGCAGGCTGGGGTTGACAGTAGTGCAGTGAGTACGTAGGAAAATGAATGTTTTAATCACCTATCTAGTGTGCCTATAGCAATAGCTGTGGTGTTTAAACTTCATCTCTACAATAAAAATGCTTATTTCATTATTCATAGTATGTTTCAATATTTTATCATTGTTTCTAATCTTAATAAACTTTAAACGAAATCGGTTGTTCCATCGGTTGTGGATAGTCAAGTGACTCACTGGCCGCGCCCTCCTTAGAAACCAGCCGCGAATCTGTGGCTAAGCTGCCGTTCACACAGAGGCCATTCAGGCAGTAGCCTGCAGTCCGCGGACAGGCGGAGCAGGGTGTGCCGGCGGTGTACAGGTGGCTGGGGTACCTGAGTAGGTGGTTGAATCTGATATTGATTGCCTGTTATCAGTGAGTGGGGCTGGCCTGTTATCAGTGACTGGGGCTGGCTCTCATGGAGTGAGTGGGGCTGGCTCTCATCATCTCATCAGTGACTGAGGCTGGCTCTCATCATCTCATCAATGACTGGGGCTGGCTCTCATCATCTCATCAATGACTGGGGCTGGCTCTCATCATCTCATCAATGACTGGGGCTGGCTCTCATCATCTCATCAGTGACTGAGGCTGGCTCTCATCATCTCATCAGTGACTGAGGCTGGCTCTCATCATCTCATCAGTGACTGGGGCTGGCTCTCATCATCTCATCAGTGACTGAGGCTGGCTCTCATCATCTCATCAGTGACTGGGGCTGGCTCTCATCATCTCATCAGTGACTGGGGCTGGCTCTCATCATCTCATCAGTGACTGGGGCTGGCTCTCATCATCTCATCAGTGACTGGGGCTGGCTCTCATCATCTCATCAGTGACTGGGGCTGGCTCTCATCATCTCATCAGTGACTGGGGCTGGCTCTCATCATCTCATCAGTGACTGGGGCTGGCTCTCATCATCTCATCAGTGACTGGGGCTGGCTCTCATCATCTCATCAGTGACTGAGGCTGGCTCTCATCATCTCATCAGTGACTGGGGCTGGCTCTCATCATCTCATCAGTGACTGACTGGGGCTGGCTCAGAGATCCACTACACTCACATTCTGTCGTACTCGCAGAACATCAGGTACTTGTTGGCGCCGCACATGGCCATAGCGCAGCCAACCTCGGACACGGAGGCGCCCACCAGCTGGTAGTAGTGGCCGCACTGGGTCAGACCCAAGGAATTCTGCAAATCGCAGGCTCTTCGATTGAAGTCGTAAGCGAGCTTCTCCATGAAGAAGAACGTAATGATGTCCGTCATGTTGGTCCGGTGGCCCTGGTAGATATTCTCGCCCAGGTTTCTGTACGCATCGCCGTAATTATGCTCGAAGACGCACCTATTAGCCGCTTGCTGGGCCAGGTCTTCGAGGCGCGAGTTCCAAGTCTGCAATTTGAATTCGTGCGCAATATTGAGTTGGCTGGGAAAGCCGCGGCAAAACCGGCTGCGCTACTCACCAAAAGGTTCATGTCTGCGGCTGACGGACTGACAGCTCGACGAAGCCGGTTGTGAGTGTCCAGGGCTTCCGTTTTCTGGGCCGGAGTCAACATCTGAGCTACAGCTCCAAGAGTCAGGGACAGAATTGAGGCGATCCAGAGAGTTGACCGAGAGAATGCCAGCATATTTATCGTTGGAATCTGAAATTCAAACGATTAATTTAGAAACTGATATGGACAGATAGATAGATAGATAGATAGATAGATAGATAGATAGATAGATAGATAGATAGATAGATAGATAGATAGATAGATAGATAGATAGATAGATAGATAGATAGATAGATAGATAGATAGATAGATAGATAGATAGATAGATAGATAGATAGATAGATAGATAGATAGATAGATAGATAGATAGATAGATAGATAGATAGATAGATAGATAGATAGATAGATAGATAGATAGATAGATAGATAGATAGATAGATAGATAGATAGATAGATAGATAGATAGATAGATAGATAGATAGATAGATAGATAGATAGATAGATAGATAGATAGATAGATAGATAGATAGATAGATAGATAGATAGATAGATAGATAGATAGATAGATAGATAGATAGATAGATAGATAGATAGATAGATAGATAGATAGATAGATAGATAGATAGATAGATAGATAGATAGATTAGATAGATAGATAGATAGATAGATAGATAGATAGATAGATAGATAGATAGATAGATAGATAGATAGATAGATAGATAGATAGATAGATAGATAGATAGATAGATAGATAGATAGATAGATAGATAGATAGATAGATAGATAGATAGATAGATAGATAGATAGATAGATAGATAGATAGATAGATAGATAGATAGATAGATAGATAGATAGATAGATAGATAGATAGATAGATAGATAGATAGATAGATAGATAGATAGATAGATAGATAGATAGATAGATAGATAGATAGATAGATAGATAGATAGATAGATAGATAGATAGATCTAACTGACTCTACAAAGATTGATAGATTTTAAGATATACTGATAGTTAAACACAGAAAACTACCTGTACTTCTCGTCTGCCACGGTGATCCCACTCCTTGCACATGGGAGCTCCGTAACTTGAGTCTTTGCCTGATATTTGCCGAGAGCGAGGCTTCTGAGGAAGAGAATTTGGTCGTCTTGGCAACATTCTTATTATTCGCTTGTCTGAGCGTTTTCACACACCGTCTTCCATCCTTCCCCATACTGGGTCTCCCCTTCTCTTTGTTCTACCGGTGTAATAACCATGAATTTGATTTAAGATCTCAACTGAGGATTTTTTACTGGGAGCTGATGCATTCAAAGATGCCTGTGCTTGCCTGCTTGCCTGCAAGCAAAAAGGTTTAATCAATAAATTCATAAAGAAGATAAAAGTAGAAAAGTTCAAAAGACACAAAATTTTCCTTGTGATTGGGAACTGCCAGCTACAAATGAGATGCACCTTTGTTGTCTTCAGACGTACACCTAACGGTTGCTAAGGGGGGCCTCAGAGGGGTGTTGGTCTGTTTGGAGGGAGGGGGTTTTGCTGATTGAGCAAACAGCAGCTTAGCAGTGTCTGGTCTTGTTTAAACAGTTCAGCAGCAAAAGATGGTGAGGCTGTCAGTAGCTCTGCCAGGCGTAAAGATTTTTGCTTCGCGTTTCTCTGAGGCTTTGTAGCTAATTAACGTTTGCAGCTTGCCTATATTAGTGTCAGTAGCTTGCCAATATTTGTGTCAGTAGCTGGCCGATATTAGTGTCAGTAGCTGGCCGATATTAGTGTCAGTAGCTGGCCTATATTAGTGTCAGTAGCTAGCCGATAGTAGTGTCAGTAGCTGGCCGATATTAGTGTCAGTAGCTGGCCGATATTAGTGTCAGTAGCTAGCCGATATTAGTGTCAGTAGCTAGCCGATGTTAGTGTCAGTAGCTTGCCTATATTAGTGTCAGTAGCTGGCCGATATTAGTGTCAGTAGCTAGCCGATGTTAGTGTCAGTAGCTAGCCGATATTAGTGTTAGTAGCTGGCCTATATTAGTGTCAGTAGCTAGCCGATATTAGTGTCAGGTCGTGTTAGTAGCTGGCCTATATTAGTGTCAGTAGCTAGCCGATATTAGTGTCAGTAGCTAGCCGATGTTAGTGTCAGTAGCTAGCCGATATTAGTGTCAGTAGCTGGCCGATGTTAGTGTCAGTAGCTAGCCGATATTAGTGTTAGTAGCTGGCCTATATTAGTGTCAGTAGCTAGCCGATATTAGTGTCAGTAGCTAGCCGATGTTAGTGTCAGTAGCTAGCCGATATTAGTGTCAGTAGCTGGCCGATGTTAGTGTCAGTAGCTGGCCGATGTTAGTGTCAGTAGCTTGCCGATATTAGTGTCAGTAGCCTGACTATATTAGTGTCAGTAACTTGACAATGAAGTGTCAGAAGCTACCAAAAAGTGTCAGTAGCTTGACAATAAAGTGTCAGAAGCTACCAAAAAGTGTCAGTAATGCTATATAAGTGTCAGGACCTTGCTAAGCAAAAGGCATGAGATTACGGAAGTGAGTGTGAGTAGCTTGTCAATTCGACACCAAACTTGCAAAAAAAGTGTCAGAAGTTTTCTCAATGGTTTGTTTAAAGCAGAAAATCGTGTGCAAACAAAGGGCTACAATTTCTTACTTGTTAAAGAAATCTTTAAAAAAAACTTACCAAACCGATTTTTGCCACCAGTTTCTCTCTCTCACACTTCCTCACTAAAAATACAACATCGAATTTCACAAGCTGCCAAAAACTCAGCAGCCAGTTTGATTGACAGCTAGCCCAGTTTTCTCTCCAAACAGATGCTACATTTCTAATTCGGCAATGTTGCGAGTGAAAACCTACAGCGGAGGTATATTCCCCAACCCCCAAAACTGTACATTCTAGCCATAGTCTGCCTGTGTACGTACCCCATGGCTACTGCTCACTTTCTCACTTTCAGTCGGTTACCATGGAAACAAATCGTCCATTTTTTCAAGTTATGCGACAGTGCGCTAGAGGATGCTGGCGAAAATTTTCGCTGGGGTTTAAGGCTAACAAAAAGTGAAAAACATGTTAACCCGGACATCTTTATTAATCCTACTTTGATGTATGTTATTTTCTATTCAAATGTTCTAGCTACTAACAGTAACACGGATAGGAAATTATTCACTTCAATTTTTGTTGTCCCATAATCATTTCCTACCTCATTAACTAACTCATCTTCATTCCCTCACTCTCCCTCATTCACTCAATCTCCCCCTGATTCACTCACTCTCCCTCATTCACTCACTCCCCCCTGATTCACTCACTCTCCCCCTGATTCACTCACTCTCCCTCATTCACTCAATCTCCCCTGATTCACTCACTCTCCCCCTGATTCACTCACTCTCCCTCATTCACTCAATCTCCCCTGATTCACTCACTCTCCCTCATTCACTCAATCTCCCCTGATTCACTCACTCCCCCCTGATTCACTCACTCTCCCCCTGATTCACTCACTCTCCCCCTGATTCACTCACTCTCCCCTGATTCACTCACTCTCCCTCATTCACTCACTCTCCCTCATTCACTCACTCTCCCTCATTCACTCACTCTCCCTCATTCACTCACTCTCCCTCATTCACTCACTCTCCCTCATTCACTCACTCTCCCTCATTCACTCACTCTCCCTCATTCACTCACTCTCACATATTATAAATCGTATCTTTCCTTTTTAAGTTTTATTCTATCGTTAATTATTTAT
>CATNEM010000263.1:422500-440000 GCA_950096795.1 Macrostomum cliftonense | reverse complement strand
GGGAGAGAGAGGGGGAGATAGGGAGAGAGAGGGGGAGATAGGGAGAGAGAGGGGGAGATAGGGAGAGAGAGGGGGAGATAGGGAGAGAGAGGGGGAGATAGGGAGAGAGAGGGGGGAGATAGGGAGAGAGAGGGGGGAGATAGAAAGAGAAAGGGAGATAGGGAGAGAGAGGGGGAGATAGGGAGAGAGAGGGGGAGATAGGGAGAGAGAGGGGGAGATAGTGAGAGAGAGGGGGAGATAGGGAGAGAGAGGGGGAGATAGTGAGAGAGAGGGGGAGATAGGGAGAGAGGGGAGATAGGGAGTGAGAGGGGGAGATAGGGAGAGAGAGGGGGAGATAGGGAGAGAGAGGGGGGAGATAGGGAGAGAGAGGGGGAGATAGGGAGAAGGGGGAATAGGCAGACAGGAAAAGTAGAGGTTGAGCATTATATTCCCAAATCAGCTGATTAAATAGGACTGCTCACAGCCAGTGGAGCTCCGAAAATGCTCAGAAACAGCTGGGGATTCGGTGACAAATAAAGAAAAAAAATTCATAATTAATCAGCGACACGCCTAACGCGACAAGTTCAAACATTTCAAACTAATATTTATAAGTTAACCATAAAAATCATTGCAAACCAGCATCCCATCAATCAGTCAAGATTTTTGCGCGGGAGGGGTCCGTGTTCAAGCTGGATCAGGTGTTGAGGCTAAAAAGCGCCGATCCGAGAGAACAAAAGAAACCGCTAGCTGGTCAGCCAAGTGTGTTTGACCGTGCAGTCATTAGGGATCAGAAAGTTGATTGTTGGTGGAGAAGACAAAAAGCGCTCTGAGGACATTTATGGCACCAGATTTCGGCTCAATAAAGCGAATCATCACTCAGGTTAGCGATTGCTTTGAAAGGAGTCTCACAAGGGAATTTTTGATTGTTTAATTTTTTTTCTGTCCAAACAAGGACAACAATTTGGCTTCTGACATCGGATAGGGTGGACAGGTTGGAGGTTTGAGAGCTCGAAGTTCGATTGTTGGGGTCAGTTGGACAGCCGGACCACCTGCCGGTTCTCATGGTGGCTTCTGTTGAGTGTTGAAAGCTTTGACAAATTAATAACATAAATTTTTGGATTGTTTCGGCTGAAGTTCATTGCCCCATGTCGGTCTGTATCTGGTTCTATTGATATATCTCATCTCTATCCATCTCTATCTGCATCTATATCTCATCTCTATCCATCTCTATCTGTATCTATATCTCATCTCTATCCATCTCTATCTGTATCTATATCTCATCTCTATCCACCTCTATCTGTATCTATATAAACATCTCTATCCATCTTTATCTGTATCTATATATCCATCTCTATCCATCTCTATCTGTATCTATATCTCATCTCTATCCATCTCTATCTGTATCTATATCTCATCTCTATCCATCTCTATCTGTATCTATATCTCATCTCTATCCATCTCTATCTGTATCTATATCTTATCTCTATCCACCTCTATCTGTATCTATATATACATCTCTATCCATCTCTATCTGTATCTATATCTCATCTCTATCCACCTCTATCTGTATCTATATAAACATCTCTATCCATCTTTATCTGTATCTATATATCCATCTCTATCCATCTCTATCTGTATCTATATCTCATCTCTATCCATCTCTATCTGTATCTATATCTTATCTCTATCCATCTCTATCTGTATCTATATCTCATCTCTATCCACCTCTATCTGTATCTATATCTCATCTCTATCCATCTCTATCTGTATCTATATCTCATCTCTATCCACCTCTATCTGTATCTATATAAACATCTCTATCCATCTTTATCTGTATCTATATATCCATCTCTATCCATCTCTATCTGTATCTATATCTCATCTCTATCCATCTCTATCTGTATCTATATCTCATCTCTATCCACCTCTATCTGTATCTATATATCCATCTCTATCCATCTCTATCTGTATCTATATCTCATCTCTATCCATCTCTATCTGTATCTATATCTCATCTCTATCCACCTCTATCTGTATCTATATATACATCTCTATCCATCTCTATCTGTATCTATATCTCATCTCTATCCATCTCTATCTGTATCTATATCTCATCTCTATCCATCTCTATCTGTATCGATATCTCATGTCTATCCATCTCTATCTGTATCTATATCTCATCTCTATCCATCTCTATCTGTATCTATATCTTATCTCTATCCATCTCTATCTGTATCTATATCTCATCTCTATCCATCACTATCTGTATCTATATCTCATCTCTATCCATCTCTATCTGTATCTATATCTCATCTCTATCCATCTCTATCTGTATCTATATCTCATCTCTATCCATCTCTATCTGTATCGATATCTCATGTCTATCCATCTCTATCTGCATCTATATCTCATCTCTATCCATCTTTATCTGTATCTATATATCCATCTCTATCCATCTCTATCTGTATCTATATCTCATCTCTATCCATCTCTATCTGTATCGATATCTCATCTCTATCCATCTTTATCTCTATCTATATCTCATCTCTATCTATCTTTATCTATCTATTAGTTATTAGTTCTTCAACGTCTATTAAAGCATCTCTGTAGCTCGTACTCATATCGCCGTATTTATTCAATATTTACTAATTTGCTTCCGCCTTACATAATTTTTGTTTTTCAATTCGAGCTTCTTGAATCCAAGGCATGTTTATATCGCCAGACAACGGCACAACACGTGGCCACCTTCCCAAACTAATGAATTTCAGGAGCGCCCTGTTGAGATTTTGTTGATCCCTGAAAGTGACAGCTGCCCGCGCTCAACGGACTGTGAGTCGGCAGCTTACGTAAGGATCCCTTCTCCAGCAGCTTCATCGCCACACTCAGCTTCACTTGGCGCGCTCTCGCAGGGCTAAGTGACAATGGACGCTGCAGGACAGATGAGAGCACAAGAGTAGATGAGATGGGAGTCTCAGCTCAGCCACCTGACCGTGCAGACTAAACTTGGCGGCAGTTTTATTCAATTAGGAAAATATTGACCCAGAAACTCCCAGCAGACTTAGCAGCGACCCATCCATCCCAAGCCCCTGTCCTGAGAGCATTGTTGAATAACAGCGTGTATAAGAGCCACCAAGATCTCGGATCTTGCATGGCAGTGATTCTGATTAGACCAGAGTGGGATCGGGATGGTAAAGAGGATGTGGGGCGTAGAGTCTGCCTCAGCCAGGTGGGCCGATCCCACCGAGCGGCATTTTCTGCTTTCATTAACACAAATTTGGGCTGAAACTAATGCGAGGCTAAAGTGACACGCATTTGGCCAAGTTAATGCTGACGCGATTGTAAATGGACTGTCAGATCGGATTCTGGAGGCCTAAATTTCATTGCTGGTTCCTTTATACGAGTAGTTTTCTGTTCGTTACCAAGGGGAACGTCTCTGCAGCTGAATCTGGGCTCGCCAAACCGTTCAATGTCAATATTTGCCAGAACGTTTTTGTTATAATCCTGTTAGATTTTACTAGTAAATCCCCGGTAACACGAAATCCTCTTACAGCGATCCCACTTTGTCACCTGGATCCCTCAAAGCGGTCCTCAGCACAAACAAGTGTTCGTTAAGTATATCAAAACTCGTGCGTGCAATGAAAAAAAATCTTCCTCACAGTAAAAAGCTAAAAACTGGGATTCTGATCCCCCCGAGGGTTTAATAAGACAAGGCGAGCCTTAGAAACGCCTTGAGCAGTGTCTCTCCGTCCTTCTCAAACAGTTTGACAGATGCCGACAACTTTAGAGAACGATTCAAAAACTATAAATCTTCGAAAAAAAATTTGTTGTCAACTTGGCGCTTGGGTACCCCAGCCTCCCGCGATCTTGTTGTTAGGGTCGCCAGTTTTGCTCAAATCTGCAAGCTCCCCTTCGCAGCCTCCCCCCCGGGGGCGAAAAAGCAACTAGATTTTTCCATCGTTTTTAGATTTTCCTATCGCGTGCTTTGTCGTTTCACGTGCGTATTTTCAGTTTTCAGTTTGCTCATTGATATAAAAACTCCGATCGATGTAAGTTTTTGCGATTGGAAACTGCGGCGCCTCATTAAAATAAAGCTTTATTTTCTGTTTATCATTGTAGCCATGTTAATTGAAACCTATCCTCGTTGAATTGGTCGTGGGTTAATGAAGAGCATGATGAGCCTCTTGAGAATAAGAAAACAAGCATTTAGCTATAGAGTTTTCAAGAATACAATAGCTACTTCTCAACATTTCAATCATGTGTTTGTAATAACTGGGTAACGGTCTATGCATAAGAGGCTATAAAAGACTAAAATTTACCTACCTGTTTTGCGGGGACTATGAAAGGAATTTAAGAATTGGTCAGGGACCATGGAAGCCAGGGAAGCCAGTGAAGCTAGGGAAACCAAGGAAACCAAGGAAACCAGGGAAGCTAGGGAAGCCAGGGAAGCCAGGGAAGCCAGGGAAGCCAGGGAAGCCAGGGAAGCCAGGGAAGCTAGGGAAGCCAGGGAAGCCAGGGAAGCCAGGGAAGCCAGGGAAGCCAGGGAAGCCAGGGAAGCCAGGGAAGCCAGGGAAGCCAGGGAAGCTAGGGAAGCCAGGGAAGCCAGGGAAGCCAGGGAAGCTAGGGAAGCCAGGGAAGCCAGGGAAGCTAGGGAAGCCAGGGAAGCCAGGGAAGCCAGGGAAGCCAGGGAAGCCAGGGAAGCTAGGGAAGCCAGGGAAGCCAGGGAAGCCAGGGAAGCCAGGGAAGCCAGGGAAGCCAGGGAAGCCAGGGAAGCCAGGGAAGCCAGGGAAGACAGGGAAGACAGGAAAGTTACCAAACAGGGAATTTGGGATCCAGTTCAAGACCAAATGTTTCTCATAAATGCATATCCTAGTCCAACAATTGGAACTCAAGAAATTTTATTGTCATAAATGCTAAAATATCTAAAATGTTTCAATTTTCAATGCGTCCAAAGTAAATTAATTAACATCAAATAAAGATTGAATTATTGCCCCGCTCACATGAGACTGAGTCACAGAGTCACGCTTGAGTTGGAGGCCGATCGCGTGATGCTGGTAGCGCAAGGCATTCAGTCACTCATTGCGCAATCCACTGACTGACTTCTGCTAGAGGAAGCAAGTAAGGCAAGCTAAAATAAAAAAACACATTGGTGTGGGCGGAAGCTGAGCATATGATGGAATTGAAAAGCGCTATGAGGGATCCCCTTAGCAACTGATGTTTTTTCGATAATAAAAATTAAAAACTGCCTGCAGCCACGGGAGCCATCCTGCTGCGACATTCATATAAGAACGGCTTTATTAATTTTTATGAACCTGTTTGAAGAGAAAGTTGAACAAGTATTATCATTATTATTATTATTATTATTATTATTATGAGGGACATCAATTTGAAGTCGAAACTTATCAAATTCATTCGATTCGGTGGTGAAATGAGTTCTCAAATTTAATTTTTGAATGACACAATGAAGAACAGAGTGAGCCATTCATTGTTCAACAAATTTTTTGTCAATCGCTGATCTTCGATAGCTCGGTCTCGACAAGGATTTGGTTGAGGGGCTCGTGCTGGACCTGGTCGGGACCTGTGTGCAGGAAGTCACAGTCTCTCCCCCTCTCCCATGCGAAATAATCATGTGGGCTTGAAACTGTGTCCAACATCGGGCAATATTATTCGGAATTGGAGGGGAGTTATATAAAATGCGGGACCAGCAGAAAGTTGAAAATCCCAGACACCAGCGGGTTGAGGGGAGTTGGAGGCGGCGGCATAATTTTTTTATTCCCCCCCGAAAATCTGTGTCTTTTATCCCTTTGCCTGACTTGACTGGGGATGCAGAAGATCGAGTGTTGTTGCTGCAAGGACACGTGTCCAGCGCTCCTCAACGTGCGCGTGACTTGCCATTGCCCTAGAAAGCAACACTCTAGTTCCGCAGAGCGCGGACCCGAGAAACTGCAACTAGGAAAAAAAGCAATTTAAATGCAAAGTTAAAGAAGTTTGAAAAAAAAACTAATTCTGAGGACAGAATAGTTGAGTGCGAGTAGTTAAAACTTTTGTGATTATGAAACTACTTGAAATGAATTTTATCATAATTTCGCTACTGAATGTATGTAATGTAATTGTTTCTTGAGAAACTGAACACGCTATTTTCAGAAGAAAGACAGGTAAAGTGGGACAGGTAAAGCAGTGTATGCAGTGGTCAACTGGCCCCATCGAAGGTGAAAGGATTGTTTACTCGGTAACCCCGAGGCGGCTCTTAAAAAAGCTTAAATAATACTGTTCGGGTGGCAACTAGATGGGCTTATTTGAGGATGAATAAAAAATTTTATTAATAATGTGCAGATTGTCCGGCCCCGAGGGGTGTTTGCTCCCCATGAGCAGGTGGAGACTGGCATTGATCTATCGATGAGTGCCGAATATTCATAAACAAGATTCTCTTTAAGTCGGCGCAGATTCAAATCAGATCGATTTTTGTGCCAACATTTTCATTTTTCGGACCCGCTGGGAGACAAGAAATTTCTTATTACCAAGGGAGCCGCAGGGACTGATGAACAGAAGCAAAAAAATCGTTTTCACTTTTTCACGCTTTGGTGGGCAAATTAGCGAATCTGTAACTTGGGGGGGTAAATGAGAAATCACGACCTCCAGAATCGGAGGGTTGACTTGAAGACTTACTCAACCAAAGCAGCGTCAGCGCCTCAGGAAAAACAGCTAGTTCTACTTCCCGAAAAATCGATTGGAATGGCTAACTAATTTTCTAGCTGATCAGAACTTCTCCGCTTCGGAACTGTTTGACTCAGAAAATGCAGAATTTTTGTTAAACTGATTGCACAATTTCTCCCAGTTTCTACTTATCAACTTGTTTGTTTTGTGGCGGTCAAGGCGGCTAAATGGTCCCATCTGTACATCAACTAATAGAGCCTATGACTTGCTTAATTATTAATGAACCAGTATAAATTTGGGTTCCCACGAAGCGCAGGCCATCCAACAGTAAAGGAAGAAGCGGAGCAAAGGAAGCGGTTGCATTGGTCACGTGCTGAGGAAGACCAAGTTATCACAAATATTTGTCTCTGAGCGAGTGCCAGACCCTGTGGGCTCAAAGTGCCTTCTAACATTTTTTTTCTTCTCCGTGCTAAAGCGACAAGCAGAAACTTTTTAAGCACTGAGACAGTGGGGTCCAGGCGGGAGGGCTTGGAACTGCTTTGGTGACCAGGGCCCCGGCATGTGCTCCGGCAACCTGACTCCTGAACACGGATGAGGTCTGCTGGCAGTCAGGCTAAAGGGCCTCGGCCGCTCCCCCCTTTATACTCACTCACTCATTCGAGTGCTGGCGTGCTAGAAGAGATAAAAACGGCGTATATGCACTTGGGATTTTTTTCCCCAAAGTGAAAAGTTTTTTTAGGGAGCCACACTCTTTAATATTATCTCTAATGCATTTGACGGTGAATGCTTTTTTATCTTACGTTTGACATTGCGAAGCTGGACTGCCTCGGAGATAAGGCGCTCGGAGACCAAGAGACAACTATATAGGGAAGATTCCCTCTGTGTAAAAAAACGAGAAAATTGTCATTGGCGCAGAAAAAGGCAGGTGTGGCACAGCGGAGTTCGTAACGATGAGGCAACACGTGGCTTCAACTGGACACGTTTTTTTTTCTAATGCGATGAGAGACAGTTGGACAGATGACCTGTTTACCGTGTTTTCGGAGTAAGTTTTCAAGTGCTAGACACACACACACACACACACACACACACACACACAGGCACATTACTCATTCCATAAAACGAAAATCAAAGATTTTGTCTTCAATATGAAGTCGCAGACTTGTGTGTGTGTAAACAACTTAGCTATCAAAGAATCAGAATACCTCAATAAAATTCTTCATCATTCTTCATCGTTCATAATTGCCTTGATTGTGAAGATAAAACAGGGGAGAAAGGAATAATAAGCTCGTCATAATAAGGAAAGGGCTGATATGAGAATACGAAGTATGTTCATCAGACTCACAACGATTGTGTCTTTAGTTTAGAAATAGTACGGCTTCAATGTTCAATGAGACAGACAGGGAGGGAGACAATGGGAGAGGGAGGGAGACAATGAGAGAGGGAAGGAGACAATGGAGAGGGAGGGAGACAATGGGAGAGGGAGGGAGACAATGGGAGAGGGAGGGAGACAATGGGAGACAGAGGGGAGACAATGGGAGACAGAGGGAGGGAGACAATGGGAGACAGAGGGGAGACAATGGGAGACAGAGGGGAGACAATGGGAGAGGGAGGGAGACAATGGGAGACAGAGGGGAGACAATGGGAGACAGAGGGAGGGAGACAATGGGAGACAGAGGGGAGACAATGGGAGACAGAGGGGAGACAATGGGAGAGGGAGGGAGACAATGGGAGAGGGAGGGAGACAATGGGAGAGGGAGGGAGACAATGGGAGAGGGAGGGAGACAATGGGAGAGGGAGGGAGACAATGGGAGAGGGAGGGAGACAATGGGAGAGGGAGGGAGACAATGGGAGACAGAGGGGAGACAATGGGAGACAGAGGGGAGACAATGGGAGACAGAGGGAGGGAGACAATGGGAGACAGAGGGAGGGAGACAATGGGAGACAGAGGGGAGACAATGGGAGACAGAGGGAGACAATGGGAGACAGAGGGAGGGAGACAATGGGAGACAGAGGGAGGGAGACAATGGGAGACAGAGGGAGGGAGACAATGGGAGACAGAGGGAGGGAGACAATGGGAGACAGAGGGGAGACAATGGGAGACAGAGGGAGACAATGGGAGACAGAGGGAGACAATGGGAGACAGAGGGAGGGAGACAATGGGAGACAGAGGGAGACAATGGGAGACAGAGGGAGACAATGGGAGACAGAGGGAGACAATGGGAGACAGAGGGAGACAATGGGAGACAGAGGGAGACAATGGGAGAGGGAGGGGGAGACAATGGGAGAGGGAGGGGGAGACAATGAGAGAGGGAGAGGTAGACATGCGCAAACGGAGAGACAATAGGAACAGGTAGATTAGTGATGTGAGCCAAATAGACTACCAAGCAACTTCTGCTCTAATAAATGGAACGATAGAGGACCCAAACGTTAATAACGGTCCCCAAAAACTATGAAATTGAACCTGTCAGACCTAAAAAGAGAAAGTTGGTAGCATATTGTCCATGGAACAGTTATTAATTTAGCATTGACCATGAGGGGTGCGATCGGGTTTCAAACACTTTAATAATACGTGCGACGCAAGAAATTCAATTCGAGTATATCTCCCGATGAACAATGCAATGATCCAAATGCCACTTTCCTTTTGAGGGTTTAGGCGTCTGCTCAAGCCTATATTCACGAATCTGGGAGCATCAGTTTCCCATCCAAACGGTTGCATCTTCCTAATTTTAATATTTGAGAGGCTGCCCCAAATTCGCGGTAATTAGATGGACAGGTTGGGGAGGTTAAGTAGGCCGGTTAGGGTTTCGCTTTCAACAGTCTGGTATGCGAGTTTGAGTGTGATCTTCGTGAAAACGCCACAAACACACACACACTTCTAAACGGTGAAAGATGGATGGGAGAGGTCCCTCGCTATTTGACTATTGTCTTATCCTCTCTGGACATCCTCCCCTTGCTATATTGGTCCCAAAAGGGTCATTAGGTTAATAGATTGAAAGGCCTTCGACTTGGTGCGTGCGTTCTTTGTGTATTGTGTGGATTGTGTGCGAGTGGCCTGGCGCGTGCCCCCCCCCCCAGCCAGCCACTTGTCAAACCGTATTTGAGAACAGGCCACGGTCCGGACCCTCGCACAGACTCACGAACTCGATATTGATTAATGTGGGATCGGAGAGGAACAGCCAGACACTGTAGGACTGGGAGGGATGCTGGCCGCCTCATCAGCTGTTTCATTGTCAAACAAAAATTTTTTTGCTTCCTTCAATGGCCATTAGGCCCCAGCCTGCGCCAAATATATCCCAAATAGCCATCTTCCAGTCATCTATTGTTCCATCCTTTTGGGCGAAAAGCATCAACCAAAAAGCTATAGGCAAAACTCGCCTAGACATCCCACCCCATCGAGTCCTCACTCCGCAGAACTTTGACCGCGGGTTGACCGCTCCCTCGAGGCACAATTGATGACGATCAAGGGAATATGGCACACACACACAGAAAATCCCCTCTTATTCAGGGTCCGACGTGAAAGAAGAATAGAAAGTGAGGATATTGGATAGTGGGGGGAAATAAATGATTCAAGTTAGGCGACTGTTAAAAAGACAGCTGTTCAGCGAAAATCCTATGCGCCCAACTTTGAAAGCGTCCTCTCAAAATTGGTAATTAAACTGACCGATAGGATTTTTTCCCATCTTTTATTCGAAATTTGATATTCGACTTTCAGAATCGGCCACGCGTACAGAAACTCCGAGAAATGGGTTTGCGCCTAATGTCAAAGGAATTGAGGCAGACAATAATGATAGAAGCATTTGACAGTTTCTCCTGGGCGCAGCCTCCACTTTTAAACATCCCCATTCAGCGTTTGTTACGCTTGAGTAAGTGCTCAAACATATTTTCGGATAAAATTTATGTCGAAATATGATTTTCAGACATCCTTCGGAATTAACGGTTGACAAACTTGTGGCCGCTGACTTTTGTGCGATAAAGGCTTTGAGAATTTGACTTAAAGCCTTTGATTCATTCGTGGCGCCTTGTTTGATTCATTCCTTGTTGATTCATCCGGCGCCTTGTTTGATTCATCCGGCGCCTTGTTTGATTCATCCGGCGCCTTGTTGAGTTATTCGGCACCTTGTTGATTCATTCAGCGCCTTTTTGATATATTCGGCGTCTGTTTGATCCATTCGGCGCCTTGTTTGATTCATTCGGCGCCTTGTTGACTCATTCGGCGCCATTTTTGATTTATTCAGCGCTTTGTTGATTAATTCGGTGCCCTTTTGATTCATTCGGCGCCTTGTTGATTCATTCGTGGCGCCTCGTTTGATTCATTCGACGCCTTGCTTGATTCATTCGGCGCCTTGTTGATTCATTCGTGGCGCCTCGTTTGATTCATTCAGCGCCATGTTGATTCATTCGGCGCCTTGTTGATTCATTCGGCGCCTTGTTGATTCATTCGGCGCCTTGTTGATTCATTCGGCGCCTTGTTGATTCATTCGGCGCCTTGTTGATTCATTCGGCGCCTTGTTGATTCGTTCGGCGCCTTGTTGATTCATTCGGCGCCTTGTTGATTCATTCGTGGCGCCTTGCTTGATTCATTCGGCGCCTTGTTGATTCATTCGTGGCGCCTCGTTTGATTCATTCGGCGCCATGTTGATTCATTCGGCGCCTTGTTGATTCATTCGGCGCCTTGTTGATTCATTCGGCGCCTTGTTGATTCATTCAGGCGCCTTGTTGATTCATTCGGCGCCTTGTTGATTCATTCGGCGCCTTGTTGATTCATTCGGCGCCTTGTTGATTCATTCGGCGCCTTGTTGATTCATTCGGCGCCTTGTTGATTCGTTCGGCGCCTTGTTGATTCATTCGGCGCCTTGTTGATTCATTCGTGGCGCCTTGTTTGATTCATTCGGCGCCATGTTGATTCATTAGGCGCCTTGTTGATTCATTCGGCGCCTTGTTGATTCGTTCGGCGCCTTGTTGATTCATTCGGCGCCTTGTTGATTCATTCGTGGCGCCTTGTTTGATTCATTCGGCGCCATTTTTGATTTATTCAGCGCTTTGTTGATTAATTCGGTGCCCTTTTGATTCATTCGACGCCTTGCTTGATTCATTCGTGGCGCCTTGTTTGATTCGTTCGGCGCCTTGTTTGATTCATTCGACGCCTTGCTTGATTCATTCGGCGCCTTGTTGATTCATTCGTGGCGCCTCGTTTGATTCATTCGGCGCCATGTTGATTCATTCGGCGCCTTGTTGATTCATTCGGCGCCTTGTTGATTCATTCGGCGCCTTGTTGATTCATTCGGCGCCTTGTTGATTCATTCGTGGCGCCTCGTTTGATTCATTCGGCGCCATGTTGATTCGGTGCCGTTTAGCTATAATTGCTCCCTCTGACTCGTTTCCTACTGAATGGTGTCAATATTTTTTCTTAGGGGAATCTCCAACTTCAGAAATGTCGATTTGGCTGCGCCCAAGCCCTCGATCTTGTTTTTATCCCCCCACCCCAGCCAGCCCTTCTCCCATTTCGACTTTATTTCGGTCATTTGCCCCCGAGAGTGAAGGCTTAGCACCGAAAACCCAGCGGCGCCGCCCACCTTGGCCGCAACAGCAGCAGCAGCAGCATCAACAGAGCGCACCTGAGGGAATTCCCAAAGTAGGACGAAATGGGCCAAGGATAAGAAGATTGGCCAAAAAGGGGGATGGGGAACCTGCTATTGGAGTAAGAGGATCTTAATCCTCTCAGCGTCCCCCCCCAAAGGCTGGCACAACAGAATGAAAGCTTATTGTCCAAAACTTCTTCCTTTTTTGAGCCGAGTAGCGTATCTCCCGCAATCCCCCCTGAGAGATGGAGATGCGATGTTGCGTTCTTCTGAGAAATTTTCTTATAATGATCTGCTTCTGTCTTCAGCTAGCAGTTCAATTTTCTCTGCGAAATGTTGATGGGGAATTTGCTTTTCCCGCACAATTTTTCCTTGCTAAACGCTGTCTCACTTCAAACACAGCGGGGGCCACCCAACTTGGCTAAACTGGTCAAGCAAGATGTTTTCTTTGTAAGCATCAGGTGGAGATGGGAAAACTGAGAGTCTGCTTGCTGAGTTGAGTAGCGTTGAGCAGGGCTGCATAGTGTCAGGGTAAATGAATGCTCAAGAATGAAAGTTTGCGTGTGCCCGTTGCGTGGTGCCGGCGCTCATGGTTGTCATCATAAACCTCTGCTTGGGCGCGAGGTGGAAGACAATTTCTAAGCTAGGCCTGAGAAACAGCCCAGTTGGTTGGCTCAATAAATCTGGCAAACAGCCTCTATATAGCGTTATACGAGCTGTTGGAATCTGTTCCCTCAGGTGTGTCAAAACTGCTCCCCGCGAGAGAGCTGAGTCTGCTTCTGGAGCCTGTTTCAGAATTTCCTCATCTAGAAAAATATTTTTGCTTGCGGCCTCGGATTTCTTGTCCAAAATCTTTCTCTACCCCCTTGCTTTGGCATTCAATGAATTCGTCCCATTTCCACCTTGGGAGGGGATAATCTTCCCATTCTAGGGGATTATATATTTCCCTTCCCAGCGGATCCCGATGCGAATGCTGGCTAGTAAAAATGCATCTCCAGTTTAAAAAATCTGCAGCGCAGCCCAACTGAAATTTTGTTGCTCAAAGCCGAGCTTAAGAATGCAATTAAAAAGTTTTTGCACCCATTCTCAGCTAGCCAAGCAACACGTCCCATTTTCGAATGGATTAAAATCCGACAGATGCAATTACACTCCCAGATCCCAAGGGAAGATTTTTTATCGCAGCAAATTCCCAGCAGAAGCGAACAGAAAAGCCTTAAGAAATTAAAGAACTAATCAAGTATTAATTTTAGTTTTCAAATATGCGCCAATTTTGGTTTAAAACACAAATTTCTGGTCATTGCTCCATACCGTTGCATTTATTTAATTATCTTGACGGACAAATCCAATAACCAGCACGTATGAAACGTTAAGCATGAATTAAAACACTAATTATTAATGGACTATAATAAGCAAATTGGTGCATGTACTTAAAACAAATACATTTAAAGTACATTCATGTACACAACAGGAGACATAATAAAATTTATATGACGCAGTAAATGAAAACATGCTATAATATGAGCATTGCAGCGTATAAAATGTTCAATTGTTGTATAAAACTGTGTATAGAACAGGCGGATGTCACTCACTGTACAAGAAACAATTGTCTCTTCTAGTATTGTTGAATAAAAGCGAAGCAAATTTATCAATTTTATAAAACAAAACATCTCGCAACAAACAGTAAAACAAATATAACTTTATAGAAAAGTACAGTTGCAGAGTGCAGCGCAATATCACAATAAAATCTTGCCGAAATAAACGGCAACGGGAATTTATTTTCTAGCATTTATTTATCCTCATTGTTGAAATCCTTGGTGGAATTTGAGTCGCAGTTGAGTTGCATCGCATTGGACTCGGCTGAGGATTCGGCTGACACGGAGCCGCCGCAGCCGCCCCCGGGCTGACAGGCCGACTCCAGGTGCTTGTTGAGGTAGGACTTCAGGGCGAAGGATTTGTCGCACTTGGCGCAGCGGAACTGCTTCTCGGCCGAGTGGGTCTGCATGTGCGCCCGCAGGTTGGACCTGTCGGCGAAGGCTTTGCCGCAGTGCGCGCATCCGAACGGCTTCTCCCCTGTGAAATTTGGGTTCAGAGAGAGAGAGAGTTGATTTATTGACAGGTGACTGACAGCTGGCTCTTCGATTCAGTAAAGTAGGTCGTGTAAAAAATGGAGAAATTTCAGCCAATTCTTACCTGTGTGCGCTCTCAGATGCCCGTTGAGCAGCCAGGGCCTGCTGAATGCTTTGCCGCAGATGTGGCATTTGTGCTTCAGGCTGTGCGTCAGGATGTGCATTGACAGTGCCGGCATGGACACGTACGTCTTGCTGCAGTGCGGGCACTTCTTGGCCAGCTGGCTGTCCAGACTGCGGTGGGTCTGCTTGTGCCGGCTGAGGTTGCTGGAGGTGGCGTAGTCCTTGCCGCACTCGTTGCACGTGTAGCGCGTCCGCGATTTCGCCTCGGCATCGGTTGGGTCGGCGGCGGCTGCTGAACCTGGCAGCGGCGCCGGACTGCTGCACCGCGGCCGAGTTCCGTTTGCGCGACCGGCCGTCGCTGACAAAGAACGCGTCGAAGGTGTAGCCGACCGTGACGCCGTCCTGAAAGCCGCTGTTCTTGCTGGACGACTTTCTGATTGGCGTCGTCTTGGCTGGCTGCTGCAGCTGCTGGAGCTGCGGAGAATCATCGCTGGTGTCTGGCAGCTGCTGGAGCTCCTCCGTCACCTCCAGCTTCATGGCGTCGTCGTCGTCAACTGAGGACAAGGCGGCGTCTTCGTTGTCGTCGACGCTATCAACGATGTAATCGGCATCGTCGGGCGCGTCGCTCATGACGGCGGCGTCGTTTGTCCTGCCGACTTCCTGGAGCTCGCAGGCTGCACCAGGCTCCGCTTTCAGTCGCTGATGCTGATGGACCGTCTCGACGCTGGCCGAGCGGTGCTCCTTGATGCTCAGATCCTCCGGCAGCATAGACAGCGACAGGCTCGAAGCGTCGTCAGGCTGTTGAAGCGCCGCTGACGGGGTCTGCAGCTCCGGGGGCGACGGAGTGCCGAACAGACAGCTGCGGTTGGCGAGACACCGGAGGACTCAGCTGGCTCTGCAGCAGCTTCAGGTACTCTGCGGATGACAATGTCGGGGTTAGGTGGGGATGAGTTCATTCACACCAGATTCCTATTCACACCTGTACGATGGGGAATATAGGCGCTCAAGGGTTCGTTAAGAGAGCTCAAGTCCTCTATAGAATCGAGCAAGTGGAAGATTTCAAACGGCATTCAGTGCGTCAGATTGAGAGTTCCCGCGACCCCAGATTGCAGATGCGGTCATGCAGGAGAAGAGCAAATTGAGTCTTATATGCCCTATCTGTCCATCCAGCGTGGGACAACAGATGGGAATAAAGCGGTTTCGGTTTATAGGGATAAATTGGGAAATCTTTCGATCGTATATACAGGCTGGCCGCCAAGTCTATATATTGCAAGGCGAAGATTTCGCAATAGGCCCTAGCCACCTGTCGAGTCCATAATTCGTCCGCATATAGCGGTGGTGTTGATGCCTCATGAATTTAGTAATGCCCAAAGGTGCTCGGGGCCAGGGGGGAAGTGGGCGATAGAGATTGACCTTCGCGCAAATAATGCATGCAGAACTGACGCGTGTCAAGACTGAGACGTTTAAATAATTTTAGTGGACACACGCCTGCGCCCCCAGCCCTGCCCTCTCATTCGGAATTCTCAAGTGGCCCCCCTGCATCTAACTGTCTTGAAGGTCCTGTGTGTGTGACCTAACGAGCTCTTCCATCCAAGCCAAGCCGCCGTCTTGTGCAAGACTAAGACGGACATCTGTGGAGTCCAGGCGACCAGACTGATTTCTTTAGCAGCGGGATGCGACCTGTCTGTGGGCCTTTGCATTGTTGCTTTTTCACAAGTTACTCACCGAGTCTTCTAGCTTCCAGCTCGGCCGCAGCGTACGCTGAGAGCAGACCCGGGCCGGCTGCTGCTGCTGCTGCCGCTGCCGCCGCCGCTGCTGCAGCGGCTGAGGAAGTTGAAGAAGACGCTACGGCATTGTAGGCCATCTGAAGTTTGGCGGCCGTTGCCGCCGCAGCCGCCGCCGCTGCCGCGTGTTGTTGTTGCTGCTGATGGTGCTGCTGCTGCTGCTGGTGCTGCCACCAGGACATGTAGGACAGCATGGTGGTGTACAGCTCGGCACTGCTCGATGCCTGCGGCTGCTGCTGTTGTTGAGCTGCCAGCGCTGAATAGGGTAGGAATGCCAGCGCCGCTTGCTGGTGCTGATAAAGCTGATGCTGGGACAGCAAGTTGGCCGTCTGGCGCTGCTGGTGCTTGGCCGGGTAGGATGGCACCGGTGCCACGATGGCGTGCCTGGCCGGCTGAGGCGGGACCGCGGCAACACCAGCTCCTGGCGGCGCGGGCACTGCAGCGGCTGCTTGCAACGCTCGACGCTCTCTGACGTCCGACAAGAGTGTTTGAATGTCCATAACCGGATGCGGGGATAAGCAAAGTTGAGAAGCTGTTTGCTGCGATGAGTTGGGCAGAATTTGAAGCAAAAATTGCTTGGCTCCGACCGGCGCCAGTTTTTATGCCAGAAGAAGACCAGGGGGGGGGGGGTTTCGCGGTTGGCACCTGTGGGGAGAGGGTCGGCGCTGGCCAACCAACACTGGCGATTCTGAGAAGCTGCTCATCCACCAACCCCCTCAGCCCTGTGCTCAACACGTTAGAGCTGAGGCTGTGGAGGTGGTCGTGGGTGACGAGGGTGGGTGGGGCCGAGGCCGCAGCCAATGAGAAATCGAGGAAGGAGGCTTGCAGAACGACAGACGCTTTCAATGCATTAGAGACTTGACAGGAAGCGGACTCAACATTTCGCGGGTTCGTGGAGTAGGTGACAAACTATAGAGGCGAAGATGTTCCGTTATAGGTGTCAAACATACCTCGATACCAGACCGTTAGTTTCTGTTAACCGCTACGCATAGCTGCGACCCGTCCTTGATCCGCTATTTGCACATTTCAAGTTCCTGCACCTTGTAGTTGGCACCGTAATTCACACCAGGACGCAATCTAATATAGTGTTGACGCATTTAAATCGTTTGCACATTGACAGATAGGTGCCAAATTCATTCTTCAGTGTCATACATGTCAATCTGTGACCCGCTAGTGCTCGCTATAGAGCACCTGTCGATGACAGTTATATCTGCATAGATGTGCTACTTCGAATTGTCGATTTACGTATAACTGTATCTGGGTTTTTAGTGTAATAAGATCCATTCGCACAGTTTGCTTACTTGTTACTAATGCCATT
>CATNEM010000263.1:397500-417500 GCA_950096795.1 Macrostomum cliftonense | reverse complement strand
TGAATATAAGGATGCTGATTGAGAGGCTTGACTGGGATAAGATTATAATAGGGAGGCGGTTAAGTACCCCGCGTTTTACCCAAATTAAGTTTTCGGACCTGGGGCTGGTTGGCACACAGGCTGGGCTGGGGGGAGGTTAGCCGGTGACGGAGAGTCTCGAACACTCAGGTAACGAGGCAAAGCTGATGATGATGCAGAGCCTCGTCTCTCTTCCTCTCCCAGTCTCCAGCGGAGGCGGACAACAAATCTATCTGGGCCGGAAGCTGCGATCTGGAGCCGCTCCGAGTCGCTTGCAGTCTCCGGGAGTCATCAATTCCCCAATTAGCCGCATCATCGGATGCCATTATCTTATTAGCATTTTGGGGGATTTTGGGGGGGGGAGTTTGATGACACACGGCAGCTAAGCTGCATGGAGCGATGCTTCTCTGTGTGTGTGTCTGCGTGTGTGTGTTGAGGGGGGGTAGTTCTGGCAACAACCAGCAATCACTGCTGATCAGAGCTGCTGAGCCGCCAATTTTTCTGCCCGCATCAGCTTGCTCTCAAACTGGCTATTGCTGCTTCTGCCGGTGCTGATTCTTCTTCTGCTGCTGCTGCTGCTGCTCACTTTCCGCGCGCCCAGCCGCAGCCTCCGCCGTCGCCAACTCAATTAAGCTGATGCAGAGGAATTTTTTTCGTATCCCACGGTTTTTACCGTAAAACAGCAACAAAAAAGCCGCCCGCACATTGACCTGCTGGACCGCACGCTGATTTTCCTACAAGTTTCTCTCACTTTATTATTACCTCTACCCGACTTGCTTTATATGACTGCATCAGTCATTTTATGCGCTGTCCTCAGCTCGCCTATGGATATGCCCCGCACAGTTCCCCGCTCTCCCCCCCCCCGAAAAAAACCGTTTCCGGTATGGTAGATGGAAGAGAGTTGGAGGAAATCAAAGTAGTAGGCGGATGCGGGAGTCCAGTCTCTCTCCCTCTCTCTCTAGTCCTCTCCCCCAGCGCCCAGCAATGCCATCATACTCATCATCATGCAGGTAGGGGGGGGAGCCCGGCCCCCAGGTACGGATCTCGGTGTGTTTGGGAATTAACTGGGACTAGCAGCAAATTGACAGGCCAGGCACGCTGAGAGAGAGGGATAGACAGAGAAAGAAGTTGGCGCTGATTTTTTTTTGTGCTCGCGCCGTTATTGGGATAAATTAATCCCCGCGGCCTGTGGGATTCCAGCATAGCGGGAGGGGAAGGGGGGTGAGTGGGTCCTGATTGAGAACTGGGAGAAGTTTTCTGGCCATGGGGGCCGGTGTGTGTTTGTGGTGAGTGTGTGAGTTGGTAAACAAGGCTATTATGGAATTTTGCTTTAATTTTCCTAATGCAAGTTTTGGCTCGGACGCCACCGGGTGATGGCACTGGCTAACAGATTGCGGGGAGAGGGAGATATCAAAATACGGGATCATGGCCGGAGAGCCTTCATAGGAGAGAGAAGGGATTAAAAGTCAGATTGGGGGACCCTTGAAAGGCAGCGAAGCACTGAGAATTGGAAGCAGGGATTTGCTGTTTGGAGACGAATAGAAGAGGAGGGAAAATGAGAGTAGGTGAAAAGCGAAAATATTCTTGTGAAGAGATGGGAGAGGAAAGGGAAGGAGAGAAGAAGAGATGGGGAGGGAATTGAAGGAGAGAAGAAGAGATGGGAAGGGAAGGGAAGGAGAGAAGAAGAGAAGGAGAGGGAAGGGAAGGAGAGAAGAAGAGAAGGAGAGGGAAGGGAAGAAGAGAAGAAGAGATGGGAGAGGGAAGGGAAGGAGAGAAGAAGAGATGGGAGAGGGAAGAGAATGGGAGAAAGGAAGCGCTTGTGAAAGAAGGTAAAGGAAGGAAGACTAGTCACGTTGTTGCTAACCGAAGTGAGATAAAAAAGTGCGGACTAATTTCTATGAAAAAAGGGTAATTCATTAAGAAAAAAATGGAACATTTTCCAGGCATCGTGAGTCTCTTTATCTTTGCCCTGCAGCGTCATATATTTGAGGCGCAGCCGATAAAACATTACGAGCGAATATTAAATGATTTCTGATCACTTAAAAGCCCTGGCAACTGACAACTATAGCAGAAGCAAGCAAGCCCAATTAGAAGCTGAAGAAGAGGTCATTGAAGCAATGCTTATTTAAGGGCCACGCACCAGTTTTTTTGCTTTATTCCAAGAGTGTACCAATATCGCTGACCAGGTGAGGTGTGAAATTCCTTCCATTTATTGTTATTCCAATTAATTGTCTCCATTTCAAGCTGCGACACTTTACTCTTTTAATGGCTTTTTTCCTCCAGTTTCTTCTTTTCCATAACTAAGTGGTCAAAGGTGTCCAATCTTTTTTATCGGAGAATTATGAGGATTTTTTTCGTGCAATTAGGCTGCTCTTTGTCGAGTATTGGGAGTTGGATTTTTAGTAACCGGGCAATTTGACACCTCGGGGGTCCACGTGGACCTTGTTCTGGGTGCGCCCTGTCCATCTCAGGCAACGTCCGAGCTGTCACTTTTTTATGAATGACGCATTTCACTCTCAGACGGTGAGATTGTGGCTCAAAGACTTCAATCTGTTCGAATATTTCATTAAAATTTTTTGGGATATTAATACGGGCTTTTTTTACGAAATGAATACGGGCTTTTTTACAAAGAGACTGACTAGAAAAAAAACAAAGGATGTGAGATGAGACGGGAGAGGGGGAGATAGAGATGGGAGAGGGGGGATAGAGACGGGATAGGGGAGATAGAGACGGGATAGGGGAGATAGAGACGGGAGAGGGGAGATAGAGATGGGAGAGGGGAGGTAGAGACGGGAGAGGGGAGATAGAGACGGGAGAGGGTAGATAGAGACGGGATAGGGGAGATAGAGACGGGAGAGGGGAGATAGAGACGGGAGAGGGGAGATAGAGACGGGATAGGGGAGATAGAGACGGGAGAGGGGAGATAGAGACGGGAGGGGGAGATAGAGACGGGATAGGGGAGATAGAGACGGGAGAGGGGAGATAGAGACGGGAGAGGGGAGATAGAGACGGGAGAGGGGAGATAGAGACGGGATAGGGGAGATAGAGACGGGATAGGGGAGATAGAGACGGGAGAGGGGAGATAGAGACGGGATGGGGGAGATAGAGATGGGAGAGGGGAGAAAGATAGAGATGGGAGAGGGGAGATAGAGACGGGAGAGGGGAGATAGAGACGGGATAGGGGAGATAGAGACGGGAGAGGGGAGATAGAGACGGGAGGGGGGAGATAGAGATGGGAGAGGGTAGATAGAGACGGGAGAGGGGAGATAGAGACGGGATAGGGGAGATAGAGACGGGAAAGGGGAGATAGAGATGGGAGAGGGGAGATAGAGACGGGATAGGGGAGATAGAGACGGGAAAGGGGAGATAGAGGGAGATAGAGATGGGAGGGGGGAGATAGAGACGGGAGAGGGGAGATAGAGACGGGAGAGGGGAGATAGAGATGGGAGAGGGGAGGTAGAGACGGGAGAGGGGAGATAGAGACGGGAGAGGGTAGATAGAGACGGGATAGGGGAGATAGAGACGGGAGAGGGGAGATAGAGACGGGAGAGGGGAGATAGAGACGGGATAGGGGAGATAGAGACGGGAGAGGGGAGATAGAGACGGGAGGGGGAGATAGAGACGGGATAGGGGAGATAGAGATGGGAGAGGGGAGATAGAGACGGGATAGGGGAGATAGAGACGGGAGAGGGGAGATAGAGACGGGAGGGGGGAGATAGAGACGGGATAGGGGAGATAGAGATGGGAGGGGGAGATAGAGACGGGAGAGGGGAGATAGAGACGGGAGGGGGGAGATAGAGACGGGAGGGGGGAGATAGAGATGGAAGAGGGGAGATAGGATGAGGTGGATTTATAGCTGAAAAAGACTATGCACGTGGAAATATAGGCAGACTTAATTTCTTATAAATTGAAAAGTAAAGAGAAAATAGAAATAGAAAAAACAGTATATTAACAAGGCGACTGACCTCAGCCAACTACATTTTAGCACTCAGCGGTCTGTTGCCCTCACAGCCGCAATTGCAAGCCAGTAGGAGCAACAACATCAGGGAACTCAGGCGCTCAAGCTCGGTCCCCGTTTGGTGCCCTCCACATCCCCTAGGTGTGCAGCCCAGTCGCCCCTTGATCGACGCATGAGGGATCAGCACTTCCTGAACTCTTGCTTGCCTCAAAAATCAGGGACTCCGCTCCCCATCCCAAGGCTCCATCTCAAGGATCTGAGCAAGCATCAAGCGATTCATTCAGCTGCAGGAGCAACTTAAACCTCAGCAGCAAGCTCTTTTTTTTCTTCCTATTCAATTTGCCCGGTGTCGGATCAGAGAGCCGCTTGCTTAGAGAAAAATAGTGCCCGAGAGTTGCTGGTGTTCAACATGGTCTGGAGAGTTTATTGAGGAAAAAAGGAGAGGAAGGGGGTGGCAACCGGAAAGGTGGCTTGTCCGTGAGCGAGGAGGCGGCTCTAACA
Source organism: Macrostomum cliftonense (assembly GCA_950096795.1). NCBI lineage: Eukaryota > Metazoa > Platyhelminthes > Macrostomidae > Macrostomum > Macrostomum cliftonense. The sequence goes on along the minus strand of CATNEM010000263.1, from coordinate 413,023 downwards.
GTCAGGCCTTGGAGGGGAAGGGGGTTCTATAATGTCGGGGAATTCTTCAGGACAAGGCCGGGGCGCCCCGAGGGGCAGGGGGGGGGGCTGGCCAGGTTCCGGATGCTGCTAGGCTGAAGGGTCCAATGGGTCTTTGAATAGGCTTAGAGAAGAGCAGGCGAGTCTATATAGGAAACTGGGCTTGCGTTAAAGCTGGTTAAGGGGGGAGCCACAAGTTGACGGAACGCGCTCTCAATTCATGGCAGAACGAGGAGGTAGGCAGGGGAGAATTTCGCTCGCGTGGAAAGCAATAGATTAACGGGCTGCTCTCTGCGATGAAAAATTAGTGGAGAGAAATAGCGCCTTGTTGTTGGCACTGGCTGGCGGTGCTTCAGCAGGTGGAGTGGCGGAGGACTTGTCGGCGGCTGCGGAGGTAGGGAGGCTGTGATCGGCAGCAACACAACAAGTCCTAGACACGCATTGTCAGCTCAGCCGGTGCGTGCTGCCGGTCCCCCGCTCTGCTCTCTCCGCATCTCTCTCTCCCTGCCTTATTTCCCTTTGACTCTCTCAGCATCAGGAAGCATCAACAGCACACGGCCCTGGTGAGGCGTGAGAGAGCCTCAAATACGCTTCACCAATACAACAGCTCTGATTTTAGAGTTAGAGATGAGAATAGAGAGACAGAAGTGGTTTTCGGGTAGAGAAGCTTGTCTGAAGAGTGGCAATAGTTAGGCTGCGTTCGCAGCTCCCCTATGCTATGCGGCTAAAGGCCAACTCGCGCGTCAATTCAAACACGATTACTCCATTAAGGGCGTTTCCGGCGAGCCACCCCCTGGCCTTCCGTAGCGCTGCATGCGAGAGATACGTTAGATGCAGCAGCGGGTTTGAAGGGCCGACCGGGGGTTTGGTCTGTCTGTAATTCAATTCGCCGAGAAAAAAAGCAATGTTTGAGTGCAGGCCTCATCGTTCGGCTTCCGCGTCCCAAAACTCCTGGCCCCCGCTAGCGCTCAAATCCGGCCACTTGTCGTTTCTGCGCGGCTGGGCAAAAATTATTTGCCTACTATCGTGTTAAAACAAAAAATATAAAGCTATTTAACTTGCATTCCGAGAAATAATTCGTCAACAGTTGCGTAAGCGTCCATATGTATATATTTATAATGAGGATCCTTATAATTAGAAATAGTTCATAACATACTTCATGACGTGAAATCGATAATTTGTACTAATTGACAAAAGTGTCAATTATTAATCAAGCCTAATACATAGGGCTAACCCGGCCAATAGATGATTTTAAGTGATCAAGAAATTGCTGTCAAGGCCTACCAGACTAAAAAGAGTGATTAAAAAGTTATTCGTTTCAACTGAATTCTGAGGCATGATATTTTGTTAAAGTCATTGCCATGGTTAGACGTCAACAGACGAATTTGTTAAATACTCTTTACTTTTACGACCTTCGAATTCGGAATTCAAATGATTAATCTTCTAGTTAATACCCACTTGTTCAGAATGGCCACAGGTCCCACAATATTTTAGCTATATTTTCAGAACCTACTACTTTCAGTAGCGTGACTGGTAAATTAAATTATTTTGACACAGTACTGGGGTGCATCATTCTTTATAAAAAAGCGAGGGAACCCATAGATTTGATGCAGGAACCATTTGAAGTTACGCTAACTTTGAGTTGGCCCGCCGAAACTCTGTCAACGACTAGAAATTTTTCTGGCTGACAGTGATATGCCTCCTAACAATATCCCTTGACTCGTATATACCAATACGTACGCGCACTGTACATGGCGCAAACCAGAATTTTGTGAAGGGGCGGATTGACGGACACTCATCAGTTTGAAGGGGGGGCGGATCGGGTCTGGATGGCCTTTTTATGAAAATTCGCTTGGTTCCCTTTAATTGCTTTTTTCTCGAAGGGGAGGCATTCGCCCCGCCAAAGTTGCGCCACTGTGAAACACGTACATATGTATGATTATTGCATAGATTTTTTTGCCAAAAGATGGGACTCTGGTCCAGGGTTTGAATCCAATTCACGAGGCCTGGCTACAGAAATTTATGACGTTAAAAATTCGACACAGGAGATAAATCGGAGTATCGATAAGTAAAAAACCACAGGTTGTTCCTCATTTTTTAAATATGAGACTTTTTAAAACAAATTTTTTATCGTCAACAAAAATTTTGGCAAACGGACAAACTTTTATAGAAATCAAGAAGAACGTATACAAAGAATTAATTATTTAATACATAATTGGTTCCAGTCAGCGGATTTGTATTTATCGAATATTTGACGTGTATTGAAAATTTAACTTAGAGAAAACTGTACATATAAATTTTTACAATAATGTCAAGCTAACTGATTCGTTTTATAGTGTCAAACCAGATTATAAGATATAATCTGGCAAGAGTTTTGCACCGAAAAACTCTATTGTTTATCAATGCTTACAAATCTGCCTTTGTATTGAAGGCTAATAATAACTTAATCCAAGATTTCTGGATACCATATTCATCAATTCTAATAATTATCAATATTTATAAAGATAAAGTCTGCTAAGCATAGAAATTTAATTTTAATTTAAAAGTATGCATTTAATTTTGTTTATTTGCATTTGCAATCAATTTCACTTTATACCGTGGCCTTGTAAAAGCTAGGATATATCAGAGCTAGGGCTGATCTAACCAAATTTGAATAAATCATTTTTTACTTTTTCTTCGAAAAATATATTTGTGGAGTTAAATTGTTTTGCAAATATTAGGTTCTGTTTTCTATGTGACAACATAGCAAAATTTTTGCTGCATGGTATAGAATAAAATTTTTATCTAAATTTTTTAAAAGTCAATGCAAAATTAAAACAATAAAATCCAAGTTAGTTTATTGAATATATTCCTTCATTCTTTTTTGTTTTTGTCAATTTTTGTATTATAAAAAATGTTAGTTACATTGAGCTCACATTTTTTTCTATTAGTCTTTTTAGGTTTATAATTATAGTATTAGTTTTTTTAACTTTAAAAAAATGGAAGCAATAATAGAAAGTTTATTTGCTTGATTTAGTTTACTTATTAGTCTTTTTAGGTTTATAATTATAATATTAGTTTTTTTACTTTTATAAAAATGGAAGCAATAATAGAAAGTGTATTTGTTTGATTTAGTTTACTTAAAGTTACAGTTTATTAAGTTCTACCTTAGCATAATTTGGTAATATATCCTATAAAAAGTAATTGAGAAGTATACAAGAAAACAAACAAATTTTATAATTTATATATTGTTTTAAAATTTATTTTATATACTTCTATAATTCCTCTATTGGGAAAATATCAATATTGAGATCATGAGAATTGATAAATAGCTAGCTAATAGTTAACAACTGTATTATTTTAAATTGCTTGGTTAGCTTTATAACCATTTATAATAATATATGTGCCAGCTTAGATATGAGTTTAGATACTCGTAAATGGCAAAAGTGGATTATTTTAGCCTTTATTAAAACCGTATTTAGCCTCGTATGTTTTGTATGGCCAGTTTTAAATTAATATATATATATATATATATATATATATACATATATATATATATATACAGGGTAGGCGGAAAGTCACTCCCTATTTTAAATTACTTTAAAATTCCTGGCCACCCAGGAGCCTGGATTTTACACCCTGCGACTTTTTTCTTTGGGGTTGGTTAAAGGAAGAAGTCTACCGCTCCAAACCAACAACATTTGAAGAACTGGAGGATCGAATTAGGGGAGTCATGTCCACCATCCCAGTGGAGTTTCTGAGAAAGTCAGTGGATGCCATTCCTGAACGTTTGCAGCAGCTGGTGAAAAGATCTGGGGTGCATATTGAATTTTAGAGATAACTTACCATTTATGTCTACCTTGTATGACTAATTTTTCTGTGAATAAATACATAAAGTACATTGTTTTATTAATCAAAATAGGGAGTTACTTTCCACCCACCCTGTATATATATATACTTTTCTCTAGTCCAATTTTCCCTAGCATATAGTTGCTACATTTTTACTTTAGTAGCAAGTCTTTATCAAAAGTTTCTTTTGACTTTTTACTTTTCATGATGTTTCCTTCCTTTCCTCTGGAAAGTTCTCTTTTTTCACAAACTATCCTATTTTACTTTAACTGGTTCTTAAAAATATCACTTGGAAAGAATAAATTTGAGAACCATTGTCTTGTCTTTATATGATTTCAAAATAGTTTTTAATAATGTTTTTAAAACTTACCTATTACAATTTTTATTTTCTAGTCATCTAAAATATATTATAGTTGTAATTTTTTTCCAAAATGACCAGGCAGCTTATTTCCCTTTTTTTAAATTAAAACTATCTAAAGTGCAGGAAAAATTTATCAATTGCAGCATCTTTGCTTTGACTTGATAATCCATAAGAATTTAGAGGATGGTTTTGTTGTAGTATATCTTTAAATCTAGCTAGAGTATTTCCCATACCCCACAGTGGCATGACTTAAGTCCCCTCAAATTTTATGCTTCTGAAATTTCTTATTCTCATTAGTGTCACTAATGGTAATGAGCAGGAAGTAACCAATACAAGTGAATAGCAAGCCAGTACCACACCCGAACAAAAAAGCAACAAATCAGACACAAAAGTAACGTTTTAATTTTAAAGACAAAGTATTTATGATTCCCAAGATTCCAAACTGTAACAACAGAATATAATTAACCAAATGGTTGAAAGATCGCGACATAACTTTGTGACACATAGCGCCACTAAACTGAGGAAATAATAAATGTTCTAAATGACATTGTTTTCATGCGAGGGTTGATTAATGAGAGAGCCTTAATTATTAAGAATCGCATAAAGCTTTGGCAGCCAGATAAAATGATTAGAATAATCCGCCTAGCAGAGTAAATCAGCTATTAGAAGAAATGAGTGAATGTGTTTTTGCTTTGCTTCACATTGCAAATGAACGCCTTCAGATGCTCTGCGGTACAGAAAAGTACATGGCAGTAGGGGGGGACTTAAAAATCCCTTCTCTACAGGGAGTGGCGAATCTCGAAGCTGCCGAGGGTTGTATGTTGCTGCCCGATAAGGAATTAAAAGACGAACTCAACTAGAGTGGATGGGGTTGCCATGGGCGGCGCGTAATCCGGCCAGATTCCCGATCCCGAATATCGACAGAAGAGCTAAGGGCGAGGCGCTGGGAGGGGAGGGGCAGAGAGGACAGCGGTGAGGCAGGTAGAGAGAGAGACACTGCATTGGTTCTACAAAGAAAATCCTAGTGCAAGTTGTGGGTAAAGGGATAGCTCCTGTTAGCTACTCGTGTTTCCTGCCTGTGCTTTTTGCTCTCTAATCCATCTGTTTATGAAGGCGGTGAGGATTTTTTTAAGTAGAATTTTGAAGCTATGCTAAGCATTGTGGCATAAAGTTTTCTATATTTATTTCTGCTTGTGCCACACCCACTTTGCCCGCTGCCTGCTTTATAGCAATCTATTTGATAAGTCTCTGTGTATTTTTGCACCGCATTTATTTGAGCTAACTTAATCAAAACTGGCTGTACTAATAATTGTGAAATATTGCTTTACAACCACCCTACATTTTCCCTGTCCCCGCTATTACCCAATCTCAGCTGGGTAGAATTAAAGCAATCTGAGTCTAAATGCCGTCCTCGAGGGGATAAATATTATCCTAGATCCTTAAATCATAAGGCAGATTTCCTAAAGTTTTTTTAGTCTATTAAAATTGACATTGATTTCAGCTGGTCTTCAGCTCGATTACCTTGAATTTATTGAAAAAAAATTTATCAAAGCGTCATCAAAAGAATTAGAAATGTCTGAACAACAACAGCAACACGGAACTGAACATCAGCAGCTGGAGACAGAGCAGCAGTCTGTTGAGCTTCAACAACAACAACAACAGCAGCAGCAGGAGGAGCAGTTAAGTCAAGAAGAAATTCTTCGGCGTAAACAACGAGAGTGAGTGTCAATGACTGGCTAAAGCTTGTCCCTTTTTGTCATTTTTAGGATCCATGGTTTTTGTAGAATAGAAATGAAGTTTCTTGAAAAGTTCTTTCCCTAATCGGCTTTTCTAAATAAGCCGCGCCAAATAATAACAAATTTAGACACCCGACCTTTCGATCAGATGTACAGCCCACGGCACAGCCGCAGCTAGTTACGCGGCGCATCCGAGTGCTGTGTACAGCTGCTCAGTCCTGACGGGCTGGAGGGGCCGCAGCACCCACTCTAAATTTACCCAGCTCAAACTGGTACCCAATCTCAGCTGGGTGGACTGAAGCAATGCGGGATTAAGTGCCTTGCTCAAGGGCACAAATTGTCTCCTAGGGCCTCTTCTCTTCCTCCTCTTCCAATAAATTCCTCGCACTTCCCACTTCGCACCACTTCCAATAACTGAAAGCCCCCGAATCACGCAGAGCGCAGATTCGCGAGGCCCTCAACCAGCAGACCGCCATTCAGTTTCGTCAATACGCTGCCGAGCAGCATCCGAATGACTCGGTTAAACAGCAGGAGCTGATTGTCCAGCTGCAAGAGCAGCACTATCAACAGTACATCAACCAGATTTATCAGGATCTGCTCAGCCATCAGAGGGAGCAAGCTATGCAGATTTCTCTGCAGCGTAGGCAGCTTAACAGTGCCAGCGCAGGCGGCGGTGGTGGTGATGGAGCCTCTCCGGATGCTGGAACTGGTGATGCAGCCGGTGATGTAGTGTCGGGCGAGGGCGAGGGCGAGGGCGAGGCTGCCGTTCTGTCGGTTACGCCTGGAGGCGATAGCGACGGTCAGGGAATCGACGGTAAGGACTGATTTGCTTGATTTGATTGATTGCTTAAGAGTTGAAGCTTTTGCTCTTTGTTGTCGCTTCTGGCTTAAACCTGTTGATTACCTGCCACCTCAGTTGATTACCCGCCACCTCAGTTAATTACCCGCCACAGTTGATTACCCGCCTCCTCAGTTAATTACCCGCCACCTCAGTTAATTACCCGCCTCCTCAGTTAATTACCCGCCTCCTTAGTTAATTACCCGCCACAGTTAATTACCCGCCTCCTCAGTTAATTACCCGCCACAGTTAATTACCCGCCTCCTCAGTTAATTACCCGCCACCTCAGTTAATTACCCGCCACAGTTGATTACCCGCCAGCTCAGTTAATTACTCGCCAGCTCACTTGGTTACCCAATTCCTTACAAAGTTACCGTCCCCTACAAACCCATTTGCTCCAGAGCCGCTACCCGAGATGCCGGAACTGATTCCAGCCAGCGTTTGGACTCGTAAAAATATTGTCGAATTCAAGAAAGAGATTCTTCGCGACAGCAAGCATTGCTGCATCAAAATTGGATCGCTGGCCACTGCCACTGTGAGTATTGGAAAAGTTTTTTTTGTTTAAATTCAGTCAAAAGTGAAAAAAAATATCGGAACAATATGTTTTGTTTTCAGGTTCGCGTGCCCACTCACGAAGAGGGCACCAGCGTTGTTTGGGAATTCGCCACAGATCATTACGATTTGGGCTTCGGCGTCTATTTCGAATGGACAATCTCACCGTCCGATAAGGTGACCGTGCACATTAGCGAGAGCTCGGACGAAGAGGACGACGAGGATGGAGAAGAGGGCGAAGGTCCTCGCGGCGAGGGCGGTGCGTTGACCCAGTGGATTGAATTTTGCCGCCCGCCCACTTATTGCACTTTTTTGACACCCATCTGTCACCCATTCATTTCACCCTGCCGAAAGGCCTCAAAAATAAGAACCTCACTCCACTTTACACCCCCTCACCACCAACCTCACTCCATTTTGCGCCAACCTCACTCAATTTCGCGCCAACCTCACTCCACTTTGCGCCAACCTCGCTCCACTTTGCGCCAACCTCGCTCCACTTTGCGCCAACCTCACTCCACTTTGCGCCAACCTCACTCCACTTTGCGCCAACCTCACTCCACTTTGCGCCAACCTCACTCCACTTTGCGCCAACCTCACTCCACTTTGCGCCAACCTCACTCCACTTTGCGCCAACCTCACTCCACTTTGCGCCAACCTCACTCCATTTCGCGCCAACCTCACTCCACTTTGTGCCAACCTCACTCCACTTTGCGCCAACCTCACTCCACTTTGCGCCAACCTCGCTCCACTTTGCGCCAACCTCACTCCACTTTGCGCCAACCTCACTCCACTTTGCGCCAACCTCGCTCCACTTTGCGCCAACCTCGCTCCACTTTGCGCCAACCTCACTCCACTTTGCGCCAACCTCGCTCCACTTTGCGCCAACCTCGCTCCACTTTGCGCCAACCTCGCTCCACTTCGCGCCAAACTCACTCCACTTCGCGCCAACCTCATTCCACTTCGCGCCAACCTCATTCCACTTTGCGCTAACCTTACTCCAATTCACACCCACCTCACCTTACTTCACACTTGCCTCACTCCACTTAACATTTACCTCACTCCACTTCGCACCAACATCACTCCAATTTGTTTCCAGACGCTGAACGCCCGGACGATCCAGAGCGCGGCTCCCGACGCCGCCGAGACGAGGACAAAGCCATAGACGAGATAATTCCGGTGTACAGACGCGACTGCCACGAGGAGGTTTACTGCGGCAGTCATCAGTACCCGGGCAAAGGCGTCTATTTATTGAAGTTTGACAATTCCTACTCGCTGTGGCGCTCCAAGTGGCTCTACTATCGGGTTTATTACACTCGATAGGCTAAGTCTGCAATCAGTTCGAGTCAAGCTCTGCGTGGACAAAGACCTATTCATTAGTTTGACAATTTGTTTAAACTCGCTAACTTGACTGTTGTCATTGTATTGTCCCCGGACCCGCAAGCCAGCACGCTCTATGTCATTGTCCGATAGTCTTTGTTATAAGCGTCGCTTTGTGTACGCGCACTTCGAATTGCTTGGCTACATAGTATTCTTTTTCGCTTTTCCTTGCACTCGGCAATGCTTCTTTTTTGCGAAAAATAAACTAAAATAATTTTAAGCAGAGAATCTTTGTTAGAATTTTATGGAAGCAAAACGATTTCGCCGCATTTTTTTTTTAATTGTGTCACAGTGAAACTTTCTGCAGCTGCTTTTTGTCAGCTTTAATTTACGAGTATTTAATGATGCTATAAACTGACTTAAGTGGTTTTTTTGATCAGTTTGATTCGCACCCTGTTATTATTGACATGTTTCTTGTTGCATATTAACGTGTATTTTATACCAATTGCGTATATATTTGATGTGTTGTTATTTTCTAATGCAAACGATAATTGTTTTGTACTCATTGATTCTGTCTTCTTTGAGCTTGAATAATAAATTACGCTACATATCGGAAATTTAACCCAAAATCCTGAGAAAAACTACCCACCTAGCTGCAGTTTGATTTATTAAGACAGGTTTGGGTCACCTGTTTTCTTCTCTTCATGTCCCTCCTATAGTTCTCTTCTGGGCTTATGTCTCTTTATCTAACTGTCTCCAATTTCTTAATTTCCCCTATTTTAACAATCAGCTGATGTTTTTGTCATTATTGCTATAATTCTCGTAGTAAAAATGGCTTGACAATTTTTGTTATTTTGTTATGGATTAACGCAGTTTCGTGTCTATTATTTATTATTTTTTCACAACTATTTTCAACATTGCAACCAGAAGAGGAATAGTAATATATACACACTAGTGTTTCAATCGTTAGTAGCTTGTTTTTTTAGAATTGTCTAGTCTGGTTCGGCTTTTTCTACTAATATTTATTATTTTACGATTAAAAAAAAGAATTTTTTGTTGTTTGATTTTGAGACTGTACCATATTTATAAATATACGGATATTATTGTGTATGCTATACTGTGGATCATGATGCCCTCCCTTTATGGTCCATGTTTTTCTTTGTGTTATTAATTTAGTATTTTTTAATTCTTTATTTTACTTTACTTTCTACTAGCAGTAGCTTGAAAGCGTATTTTTTAGTTAATATGAACAAAAAATCACTCTTCAGTCATTGGCCACGGAGCATGCGTTTCGGCATTAAATTGTTGTTATTTTGCGCTGCCTGCGCTGTGCTGTGCTGCCTGCCAGCTTGCGCTTCTGCTAAACAGCAGCAGCAGCAGCAGCAACAGCAGCAACAGCCGACGCCAAAAGAAACTGTCGAACAGTCGAAGAATCAAAAGACGACAGCTGCATCGACTGGTTCCAATCCGTCGCCGGAAGATTTCGATGACGACTCGGGGGAGGTGACGCCGGATGCTGAGTCATTCGACGACGAGTCTGATTTGGATGCGGAACCGGACGATGTCGAACCGTTGACGCTGCAGCAGCAGCAACAAACTCAACAGAAGCAGGAGAAGCAGCAGAAACAGCAGCCAAAGCCAGAAGAGTTGCAGGCCAGAATACAAGAGCTGATTGACAAAGCGGTGCAGAAACATCAGCAGCGCGAGTTGTTAAAGAAGCAGCAAAAGCAGCAACAACAGCAAAAGCAGCAACAAGAGCCAAAACAGAAACCGAAATCCAAAAACCAACCCGTGAAAGACGAATCAGTGATCGATATTTATACCGTCGATACTAGTAAGTGTTCTTACTTGAGACTTTTTCTGTAAGCTCTAGCTATCCTATTTCAGACTCTTTGTTCTGAGCATAAAAGTAAGAGATTAGAGCCCCTTTGTGCCGATTGATTCTTTTTTTATCATTCATTCTAAAGTTAGAGATGAGGTGTTGTAACCTTCATTCCTAGTTTAGGGATGAGATTTAGGACCCTTTATTCCGAGGTTAGTGATGAGATTTAGGACCCTTCATTCCGAGGTTAGTGATGAGATTTAGAACCCTTCATTCCGAGGTCAGAGATGAGATTAAGGACCATTCCGAGGTTAAGATATTAAAATTCCTCTATTTCGAATCCCTTCAGCCTCCAGCCCCTTCCGGCCTGCCGACCCCTCCTCGTCCCCGGAAGCAGCAGCCGGAAGCGGCAACACCGAAGAGCTTCATCCTGAACCGGAAGCTCCAGCTGCGCATAAAAAGCAGGCAGCCGGGGAGAAAGACTCCGCAGCTAAGCCCTCCGACAGTAGCGCGGAAGAGCCGCAGGAGAAGAAGTACATGACGAAAGAGGAAATTCGAGGTGAGAAAACAAATATTCAAAACAGTTTTTCCCCAATTAGAATCCTTCTTTAAAAGAAATACACGCGAATTCCCGCGCTCTCGACGCCAGAGCAATTCCATTCGGCTCAGAATGATCGAAACAGGCAGAAACTGTTTGCTAAGCAAGCCGCCTCGGCTGCTGAAGAGCGAATCCGGGTGGCAACTACGCCTAATGAAATTGCTGAACACGGTATCTGTCTGATTTCCCAAAGTTTTTTTATCTTACAGGCTTAATTTTTTTTATCTGAAGAGGCTTTTTATAATCACATTAACGCGGTCTTTGTCATCTTATCTGAATTCCTTTTATTCCATCTTATACTAATTAAGTGAGATTCTGAACCAGTTTTTTTAATTACAATAATATTTTTAAGCATATTTTTAACATCTTTAATAATTTGAAGTAAAATGCGGATTTCATTATTTCATATGTTTTCAGTCTGACTTGGTTTAGGATTTACTTACTTAAATTGACGGCAAAACGCTATTTACACTACTAGTAAATTTTCAAAACCTTTTTTTCGACAAACCGTTTTATTTGAAATGAATTTTTTTAACATCCACAAAATTTTTGCATTGCTCAACACGCGTTAAAATCGATTTATTTCATCCCAATATTTTTTATCCCAAAATTTTCCTCTCCCCGCTTCCCAGCCCAGAAACTGTTCGAAGATGGTCAGCGGATATTGAATGCCACCAGATCGTCTGCACAGACTGCCCTGCTGAATAAGTGAGTCGGCTGCTTGAAAGTGGTCTTCGTGATATGAAATCAAATGATTTTTTTAACAGTACAAAATAGGGTATAAGAGTTTTCACATTCTACTGGTTAGTAGAATGGCATGAGTTTTTAATAATTATGTATCATTTTCTACGAGTGTTGTCCAGAGAGAAAGACTCATTTTCTTTCTCTCTGGTGTTGTCTCGAAGAAGTCTTTAACATCTTTTATTCTACCTATATTCTGCCTATAAAATTAACATTTCTAGAAAATCTCTAAGACATTAAAACATCAAGAAAATAGGCATGAGATTTTTTACTTTCTAGGAAATATGAATGAGCTTTAGGATTTTCTAAAAAATATGAATGAGATTTTAGACTTTCTAGGAACTATGAATTAGATTTTGCACTTTCTAGGAAATATGAATGAGATTTTTGGATTTTCTAGCAAATATGAATGAGATTTTTGGATTTTCTAGCAAATATGAATGAGATTTTTGGATTTTCTAGCAAATATGAATGAGATTTTTGGATTTTCTAGCAAATATGAATGAGATTTTTGGATTTTCTAGCAAATATGAATGAGATTTTTGATTTTCTAGCAAATATGAATGAGATTTTTGGATTTTCTAAGAAGTATGAAGACATTTTAGATTTTCTAGGAAAAATGAACAAGTTTTTTAGTTTTCTAGGAAATATAAATGAGATCATGGATTTTCTCTGAAATATGAATGAGATTTTAGATTTTCTAGGAAAAATGAACAAGTTTTTTAGTTTTTTAGGAAATATAAATGAGATCATGGATTTTCGATGAAATATGAATGAGATTTTAGATTTTCTAGGAAAAATGAACAAGTTTTTAGTTTTCTAGGAAATATAAATGAGATCATGGATTTTCTATGAAATATGAATGAGATTTTAGATTTTCTGGGAAAAATGAAAAAGTTTTTGGAACAAAATTCTCTGAGAATATTTCAAATAAAAAAGCTTACATCCTTCGACACCCCCGCAGAGCGTTCCAGTACATCTCCCAGGCGGCTGCCCTGAACCACACCAAGGCCATGGAGTTAACCGGCCTCGCCCATCTATTTGGCGAAGGCGTCCGTCTCGACCTGCTCGAAGCCGAACGCCTGTTTGGCCGACTGGCCGCGTTGGGCAACCCGCGTGGTCAGCTGGGCCTGGCGTTCCTGCACTCGCAGGGCCTGACCAGAACGGAGCCAGCTAGTAACGCCAAAGCGCTGCTCCATCTCACTTTTAGCGCCATCGGTGGCGACCCGTTTGGCCAAATGGCGCTCGCTTATCGCTACTGGGCCGGCCTGGGCGTTGAGCCCAGCTGCGAGTCTGCGCTGCTGTTCTATCAGCAGGTGGCCAAGCTGGTGGCAGATAGGGTCAGTACCTGGGTGCTGGAGAGGGAATGAGGAGGGTGACGGGGGAGTGGGGAAGGTAATGAGGGAATGGGGAGGGTGACGGGGGAATAGGGAGGGTGACGTGGGAATGGGGAGGGTGACGGGGGAATGGGGATGGTGACGGGGAAATGGGGAGGGTGAAGGGGGAATGGGGAGGGTGACGTGGGAATGGCGAGAGTGACGGGGGAATGGGGAAGGTAATGAGGGAATGGGGAGGGTGACAGGGGAATGGGGAGGGTGACGGGGGAATGGGGAGAGTGACGTGGGAATGGGGAGGGTGACGGGGGAGTGGGGAGGGTGACGGGGGAATGGGGAGGGTGACGGAGGAATGGGGAGGGTGACGGGAGAATGGGGAGGGTGACGAGGGAATGAGGAGGGTGACGGGTGTTTAATAATTATTTTTGCTCAACCGGGCGCAGGTGAAGCCGTGGACCTCGCCCATGGTGCTCAGAATTCGCCTACACGACGATGAGACGGCGCCGAACGGTCAGACTGGCGCCATCGACGACGACTTGATCCAGTACTACCAGTTTCTGGCCGACAAGGGCGACGTGAATGCCCAGGTTGGCCTTGGCCAGCTCTACTTTCAGGGCGGCCGAGGCGTGCCTGTCAATCATCAGGTGAGGGGGGGCATGGTTGCTGTCAGCTTCACCTTGGATAGAAAATGGAGCTTTATAAAAACCATAGCCTTGGTGGCTAGTCCATTGGTAAGCGTGAGATCTCTATGAGATTCGAATTAAAAAGATAAGCGTATACTGAATGATTCGATTAAATGAGATGGGACCTAGATGGGATTAGATGGGATAAGACAGGAGCTGTTGAGATTAGATTGGATGAGATGGGACCTGATGAGATTAGATCAGACAGACAGAGAGACAGAGCGACAGACAGACAGACAGACAGACAGACAGACAGACAGACAGACAGACAGACAGACAGACAGACAGACAAACAGAGAAACAGCCAGACAGACAGAAAGAAAGACAGACCGACAGATTTTCCACTTTCCGTACGGATGTACTTTTGTAGATTTTTCCCAACTAGCGTAGACGTGTTAAATTAAATCTAACTGTCGTCATTGTCTCCAATTTGTCACCTAGAAGTTTAGAATTATTTCAATCACAATGGCACTATTGCTCTGGGCGATGATCTGCTGCTACTCCGGAGAGACACTTTTGTCTTTTTTATGAATCTCGGGTTCATTACTCACATTCAGTTGGACTGCAAAATTTTCTTAGACAGCTCCAGAAAAGTGCAGGAGGGGTGTAAGCCGGATTAGCGTCTGACTCAATAGAATAAGCTGATTTGCACACTGGGCCAGTTAGAGCACTTGGAACTACGCCATTGTCTCACTCTGACGCCTAGTTAGACAGAGCCAAGTTTAGAGCGTTCATTAGACACAATTCAAGCGGCTGTGAGCTAAAACCTGTTAGACTGCAAAATTATTAGTTAAAGATATGTATAAAAGCCTGAAATAGGAAGGTTTTTTAGTTTGAATTTTAGCTAGATTTGAAAATATTTCGGCTTGTACGTAACAAAATTTATAAACTATTCACTAGAAATATTCTCGACTTTAGACGTGCTAAAGTTTTTAGAAATCCTTAGGTCCAGAAATATCCCCATTGTTGTAAAAATTTCTATCGTACATTTCTGAACTTTTCATCCAAAAATTCTCTGTTTTCCAAACACATTCCGCGGGATTTTTGCATACGAAAATTTATTTCCGCATTCTAATCCTGACTAGTTTTCGATTTAGTCGTAATAGTACAGAAACACGTTTTTTGTCGGGAAATTTTTTGCAGTTTTGAGCTAAATTTCCTAATGAAAGTATCAGACGAAAAGGCAGATCAGACAGATAGTACCACAGGCAGACAGACAAACAGACAAAAAACAGAAAGATAGGCAGACAGACAGACAGACAGACAGACAGACAGACAGACACACAGACAGAGACAGACAGACAGACAGACACAGACAGACAGACACAGACAGACAGACTGACTGACTGACAGACAGGCACACACACGGACAGACACACACACACAGACACACGGACAGGCACACACACACAGACACACGGACAGGCACGCACAGACACACAGACACACAGACACACACAGACACACGGACACACGGACAGGCACGCACAGACACACACACACACACACACACACAGACACACGGACACACGGACAGGCACGCACAGACACACACACACACACACACACACACACAGACACACGGACACACGGACAGGCACGCACAGACACACACACACACACACACAGACACACGGACACACGGACAGGCACGCACAGACACACACACACAGACACACGGACACACGGACACAC
>CATNEM010000263.1:377500-385000 GCA_950096795.1 Macrostomum cliftonense | reverse complement strand
CGTGAGCAATTCGACGACGAAGACGATCCAGCGGAACGACAGCGTCATTACGACATGGTCGCCGACAGCAGGTCCTGGGACTCCCTGGTGCTGACCGTGCTGGTTGGCGCGTTTGTCTATTTGCTCATTCGATTTCTCAATCGGGCTGCTCAGCGCCGCGCCGCAGCTGGAGCTCCGCAGCCGGCCGCCGCTCAGAATCGCAACAACTGAATCGTCAGCGCGTCAATTTTATCTCCCCTTCCCTTCCCCGCCCCTGGGATTTTTGCGGCATCCCTTTACTTTGCTTTCTCAACGCTTTTGTTATGTACCTGCTGTTTGCCGTTGTTATTCTTACATTGCCGTTATTTATATTGCTAAAATCTTCTCAACTTTCTAAGAAATGGCATATTAGTTAACTGATCGAATTTAGCTTCAACTTGTTCTTAGCGAGATAAACTTAAAGTCGTATCAAGGGAAATCCCTGTTGCTATGGAGCTATAAGGCGTATCCAAGGGAAACCCCGGTTGCTATGGAGCTATAAGGCGTATCCAAGGGAAATCCCGGTTGCTATAGAGCTATAAGGCGTATCCAAGAGAAATCCCTGTTGCTATGGAGCTATAAGGCGTATCCAAGGGAAACCCCGGTTGCTATGGAGCTATAAGGCGTATCCAAGGGAAACCCCGGTTGCTATGGAGCTATAAGGCGTATCCAAGGGAAATCCCTGTTGCTATGGAGCTATAAGGCGTATCCAAGGGAAACCCCGGTTGCTATGGAGCTATAAGGCGTATCCAAGGGAAATCCCGGTTGCTATGGAGCTATAAGGCGTATCCAAGGGAAATCCCGGTTGCTATGGAGCTATAAAACGTATCCAAGGGAAACCCCGGTTGCTATGGAGCTATAAGGCGTATCCAAGGGAAATCCCAGTTCCTATGGTGCTAAAAGTATCATCCAAGGGAAATCCCAGTTCCTATGGGGCTAAAAGTATCATCCAAGGGAAATCCCAGTTCCTATGGGGCTAAGAGGCGTATCCAAGGGAAATCCCAGTTCCTATGGGACTAAGAGGCGTATCCAAGGGAAATCCCAGTTCCTATGGGACTAAGAGGCGTATCCAAGGGAAATCCCAGTTACTATGCAATATGAAGACGTATAGGCACAGAAATACGTATAATCTAAAGCAAATCCCAGTTGCCATGGAATCAAAAAACGCACACTAAAAGACGTTTCTATAAAGCCTAGAAATTTATCCAAGCGAAGTTTAATTTTAATGGTTCAAGGCTTTAAGCTAGTCGTTAACTGACCATTTCATTGATTCTGTTTCGCCTTTATATTTAATTAACTTTAATTAACCTGAATTTAATTGAAATTGTCAACGATTTGAACTGCTAGTGCCAGTAGAGACAGTCAGTCACCTGTTCCCGCTCAGATGCGTGTAGTTCTCATGTTGTGTGTGTGTGATCCAGGCTAATAAATTTCTCATATGAACTGTCTCTATGCCTTAGCCAATTTAATTTCCCTGAATTCTCTCTGTCTAAACTGAAGCTGCTTTCCTTCTGGCTGCTTATTAGTTCGTTCATTTTTCCCTTCATTTTAGTCAGCTAAAGAAGCAGATTTTATTTAATAATCATTTTCTGTGGAAGCTGGTGCGAATTTTAAATTACATTAATAATTAATATATGCGGAGTAATTTAATTCAATCGCCTCTTACTCTTCTCTGACTGCAAGAGATTCGTTCCACGGTGATCTGCCTTACCAATGTGAATTTGAATTAGCAGATAAGAAATCTTTTTCATTATTTATTTACTGTCCGTAAGTCTGTCTGTCTGTCTGTCTGTCTGTCTGTGTCTGTCTGTTTGTCTGTCTGTTTGTCTGTCTGTTTGTCTGTCTGTGTGTCTGTTTGTCTGTCTGTCTGTCTGTCTGTGTATCTGTCTGTCTGTCTGTCTGTCTGTGTGTCTGTCTGTCTGTCTGTCTGTCTGTCTGTCTGTCTGTCTGTCTGTCTGTCTGTCTGTCTGTGTGTCTGTCTGTCTGTCTGTCTGTCTGTGTGTCTGTCTGTCTGTCTGTCTGTCTGTCTGTCTGTCTGTCTGTCTGTCTGTCTGTGTGTCTGTCTGTCTGTCTTGGTGTCAAACAGTTTGGTTTTTTTTCCAACTATAGATTTGCGGTTTCTATGAGTAAAAAAATTCGTGCGAATAATCTACTCATTCAATTGGTTCTTAGCAATCAGTTGATTTGGACAATTAATTATCTGACAGTCATTGAGAGCCAATTACTAACTGCTGACAGGCAATCACTGAGTAGTTGATGACGCCCGCATTAAGTCGGCTGTTGGTTTCTCCTAGTTCAGTTTTCTAACCCGGCTAGGGACGAATCAATGCGACTCGGGAAGTTCTTGACTAGATCGAATATCCTCTCAAAGAGGAAGTCATTAGCGGTGGGAATCCTGTCGCATCCATGGCCTCTTGACGACGCCAGAGGCCTGTTGGCTATTTCAAGTCCTTCTCCCTATTTCTCCCTAGCTAAAGGCTAAAGGCGTCATCTGATTTCGCCATCAAAATAAGTTAGTGATAATAGGAATTAATGAATGCACTGCTGACCATCTCATGGCCGATTTTCTGCTCAAATTATTTGACTATGAAGCCATTGAAGGGCATCTTGATCCTCTGAGATGGATTCTCTCCCAGGTAAAAGAACCTATTGAGTGCGGACGGGGTGCAGCTGAGGATTTGAAGGGGATTAAAATCCCATGTTTTAGTGGGATCGATAGTTTTTTTAAGCTTGGTGCGTACATAAATAGCACTCGTATAATTAGTTTCTTTTGTGTGTTTTAGTCGGGTTCATATCAATCGGTGAGTGGGTCATGCGTAACCAAACATCAGTAAAATATCATCAAGTGTCAATCGCGGTTATCTAAGATCAGCAAGGGTCCATGTTGATGATTTTTTCTAAGAAAATCTATAAGAATAGTTTTTTAGTTAATGTTTAAAATTGAATTATTAAACACAAAAAATTGGTAAAAAATTTTTGAATTTTTTTTCAAAATCAAATTTTCGAAATTAAGAAGAGAAGTTATTATTATTATGTTCGTGTCATATTGTACAGTGGATTCATTCAGTTGCCAATTGCTTATGCACTGACAAAGATTATTGGTAGAATAAAATCATATTAATAGGCTAAAGTTAAGTATTTTTTAACTAATTGATTCCTTTACAAAAGCTGCAGCTAAGAGGGCTTCCTCAGTGAAAACAAATTTCAGAAGACTAATCTGTCACGTGCGTTATCGATTCCAGGAGTGTCAAATCAAGTCTCCGTCATGCTTCAGAACTGATTCAAACCGACTTGATTCTAACATTAAGGCGTTAACAGGGACAACTAAAAGCATTAGATTAGTGTTTTTAGTTGTCACTGGGCGTTAAACTGTTAATTTAATTAATAACGATATTTGTCTAATTTTCACCTGTCAAATCTATTTTTTGTGTCGAATTTTTGGAGCTTAAAGAACTTGTTACTTGAGAAAAATTTTTTTCTGTCAAATCGGTCAATCTGTCAAATCTGTCATTCTTGAATTAAACCTATCAGCTGTCAAATCCGTCAGCTGCCAAAGCCTATTAGTTGTCAAATCTGCCACCTGTCAAATCTGTAAACTGTCAAATCTGTCAGCTGTCAAGTCTGTTAGTTGTCAGCTTGTCAGTTGTCAAGTCTATAAGTCGTCAAATCCGTCAGCTGTCAAAGCCTGTTAGTTGTCAAATCTACCAGCTGGCAAATCTATCAGCTGTCAAAATCTGTCATCTGTCATCAGCTGTCAAGCCTGTTAGTTGTCAGATTGTCAGTTGTCGAATCTGTCAGCTGTTAAATCCGCCAGCTGTCAAAATCTGTCATCAATCAAATCTATCAGCTGTCAAACATAGCCATCGTCGCATTCAATCCGGTCGTTAGACGCCTCGTTGCGGCTTCGGCGAGGCCGCAGTTCGATGTGCTGAGCGCCAGCCGGTGTCACGTGACCGGACGTCGAATTGAGGCAGCCAGTCTCCGGTCCGTCTCCAGACGGTTCGCTGAAAATCGGCACCAACGACGACTCTTCCAAACTCGGCCGGGTGGAATTCGGCCTCGTCCGGCTGCCGACCAACCGAGGATTCGGCGAGACCTGCCTGATCAGCTTCTGATGCTGCTGCAGCTGGTGGTGGCTGTAGATGCTTGCCGCGCCCGCCGCGGCTCCGCCGACGGCTCCGGGACAGCAGCAGCACAGGGCGCGCCGATAGCCCGTCCGGAAACGCTGCGACATGAAGTAGTACACGATCGGATTGCTCATGGAGTTCACGAAGCCGATGAGATGCAGCATCACCATGAGCAGGCCGTAGTTCCTGTCGTACATGTTCCGGTACACCAGCCCGATCACGTTGGTTGAGTACCAGGGTACCCAGGACACCAGATAGAGGCAGGCAACGACCACCATCATCTTTGCAACCTGCGGGGTAATATATAAATAAATAAATTTAGACACCCGACCTTTCGACCAGATGTACAGCCCACGGCACAGCCGCAGCTAGTTGCGCGGCGTATCCGAGGGCTGTGTACAGCTTTCAGCCTGACGGGCTGGAGGGGCCGCAATACCCACTCTAAATTTACCCAGCTCAAACTGGTACCCAATCTCAGCTGGGTGGACTGAAGCAATGCGGGATTAAGTGCCTTGCTCAAGGGCACAAATCGTCTCCTAAGGGCCGGGACTCGAACCCACGACCTTCCGGTCATGAGGCAGGCGACCTAGCCAATAGGCTACAACTCCTCAATTTATTGCAACCTGTATAGGGGGTAACGATATATGGTGGCCGAAACCCATAATTTACATTCTTAACTACACCCGTACTGCATTCTAAACACTATGCCTATATATGCAAGAGCCGGAATCACTTTGGCTCAAAGCAATCAGAGAGAGAGAGCAAGGAAGAGTTTTTCTCAGATTGAAATTCGACACTAACAGCCGCGGAACGCACTCTAGAAGCTCATCCGGTATGAGCGCAGCATTGGCCTTATCAATCAGTCCTAACACTCTGCAGTGTTCCAAAAAAACTGTCTGCTTTCGGAAGACTCTGCTTCTAGAAGACGAGCGAGAAAACGAATGGCTTGCGAAAAAATTTATCGATTGATTTAATCGCCTAAACTTTGATCAAATTTCAAAACAAAATATTTTAAGCCATTTCCTATAATGAATTTCTCAGCCTGGTTGGGCTGTTTGGTTCTGTCAGAGAAACATCATCCCCCCGAAGCAGCGCGCTTTCAGTTTAACTTTTCGTTTGCTCTCCTCCCGACTGCCTCCACCGCCGCCGCCGCCGCCACCGCCGCTAGAGACGCCGCCCGAACTGGCCTCCAGCTGGATGGGCTCCGGCTTCACCAGGGCCATCACAATGGCGCACGAAGTGTAGGCAACCACCAGCAGCGGGCAGAGGAACAGCAGCACGAATGAGGACAGGACGTAGACATTCCTGCCGACGTTGTCCAGGCTGTCCAGACAGTGCTGGTTGCGCATCTCGCCGTACTGGCTGACACCGTAGAACGGAGTGGGCTTAGCGTGCAGGGCCTGGACCAGGCAGAAGGCGCTGGGCACCGCCCAGGTGAGCAGAATGAACAGGCAGGTGCGTCTGTTTGACTGGAATTGCCGGCTCCGGAGCGGGTGAACCACGGCCAGGTAGCTGCAGTGCGACGGGGGACGGAGGGAGGGGTTGCTGGATTGGCTTTAAGAGCTAGTGGAGGGGGTTAGGGCTTTTTGGGGGGCTGGTCAGAGAGGTAAGGGATTTTAGGGTGTTTAGTCAGAGGGGTAAGGGATTATAGGGTGTTTAGTCAGAGGGGTAAGGGATTTTAGGGTGTTAAGTCAGAGGGGTAAGGGTTTTTGGGGTGTTTAGTCAGAGGGCCAAGGGTTTTTAGGGTGTTAAGTCAGAGGGGTAAGGGATTTTAGGGTGTTTAGTCAGAGGGGTAAGGGATTTTAGGGTGTTTAGTCAGAGGGGTAAGGGATTTTAGGGTGTTTAGTCAGAGGGGTAAGGGTCTTGGGGTGTTTAGTCAGAGGGGTAAAGGCTTTTAGAGTGTTTAGTCAGAGGGGTAAGGGTTTTGGGGTGTTTAGTCAGAGGGGTACGGGTTTTGGGGTGTTTAGTCAGAGGGTAAGGGTTTTGGGGTGTTTAGTCAGAGGGTAAGGGTTTTGGGGTGTTTAGTCAGAAGGATAAGGTTTTTAGGGTGTTTAGTCAAAGGGTTAGGGTTTCTGAAAGTTGTATACAGTGTTGCAAGGGGTTTTGGAATGGTGTAGAGAGATGTAGCAGTTCTTAGGGGTTTTATCTGTAAGGATTTTTGGGGGTTGTTTTCAGTAGGGTAAATGGTCTGAAGGTTTGTGAGTAGAGAGGTTTTTGGGAGTTTGGTTAGTGGGATTAGTGGTTTTTGTTGTATAGTTTTTTGAGAAAAGCTTTCTAAAGACTGTGTTCCTGTCACTACTATCAGTGTGGTAAAGGGTTTTGGGGTTATGTAATAGTGTATGGACTTTTAGTAGCCTTATGGATTGTATTCGGAGGTCTAAGAAGCTTATTCTAGGGGCTGTTTTCACCATGGGGGGGGGAGATTTTGGGCTGCATTAAGGCGGCTTTTGACAAAAGTCTTCCCGAAGATTAAGGCCGACAAAGTCGTTAAAGGGCTTAAAAAGCATAGATGCGATCTTCCTTTATACCGTTGGCAATTTAGTTTGGTGTCTTTTTACTATTTGATCGGAAATTAAATGCGATTGAAAGATTATTAGGAGATTTTAAAATCAATTTAGGTGATTGAAATTTTCAATCAAGGAAAGCTGTGATTGGGCCATCGCAATGAATTAACAATTAGGATGATTTTCCTGAAACACCTCTATTTGAAGGTCACTCTCACTCTCACAGGTTAACCTCAGCTTTTTTCCACAATCCCACACGGACCAGTCACTCTGTTGTATCACCTCATGTTACCAGTTCGTCACTCCCATGACTCTTTGTGTCACTCTCCCACACAGGTCACTCTATTTGTCACTCCCATTACGTCACTCCGACACAATTAAGTTAATCCCATTGTCAACGCCAAGCATCGCCCGCAACTTTCACTCGGTCACTTCTCACCGCTCGATGCAGATGGCCACCAGGGTGAGCAGGCTGGTGAACACCAGCAGCATCAGCAGGAAGCTGATTAGCGGGCAGCCGACCTCATTGAACACGGCGGCGGCCATCCAGCACGGCCCAACCAGCTGAAGCCCTTTGAAGGGCACGACAACAACAGAGGCGAGGAGGTCGGTGACGGCCAGATTCAGGATGTACCAGTTGGTGGCTGTGTGCATAGCCCTGTTGGACCAGACGGTGATCACTACGAGGAGGTTGCCGGCGAACATCATCAGGCCGACGCCGGTCCAGGCGATGGTTAGGACGGCCCGCAACGGAGCGAAGTGCAGCAAATCCGTATAGTTGGTAGGCACCGCCGTGAGGCAGTTCACGACCTGCGGCTCCATGCTGTGACCTCTGGTTGCTCTGGATTGTG